>QFFB01000441.1:0-11111 GCA_003316465.1 Ramaria cf. rubripermanens
CGGGACATGGGAAATTGTACAACTACTGCCAGGAGAAAAGGCCATCAGATCAAGATGAGTATTCCAAATCAAGCTACATTCAGACGGATCCTTGGACAAATACAAGAGTCATCTGGTAGCAAAGGGATATACCCAATGGCTAGGAATTAACTACAATGAAGTCTTTGCCCCTACTGCAAGATAGGCTGCACCGCACACCATACTCACTCAAGGAGCGCTCCAAGGGGTGCACATTGAATCAATAGACATTTTGAACACTTACCTCAATGGAGTACTAGGTGATGACACTAACATATATATGGAACAACCTGAGGGATATCATCAGGGAGGAGCAGACTGGGTATGCAAGCTAAAGAGAGGAATCTATGGACTTAAACAGAGCAGGCGACTATGGTATGAACAACTTAGGACTGCACTAGAAAGCATAGGATATAGCCGCCTTTGGCCCAACCCAAGTGTTTATATCTGGGCAAGCGACGTCACAAAAGTTGTCATTCCTGTTTTTGTGGATGACCTGACTCTCATATCAAGCTCCAAACAAGACCTTGACCAAACAAAGAACAAGCTTGCCAAAGTCTTCAAGCTAAAGGACCTAGTGGCAACAACATCCTTGTTAGGCGTCGAAGTGGATTATAACCACTTGTAGAGAACACTGAAGCTGTTGCAGAAACAATACATAAGGGACATTCTGGAGCAATTCCACATGACAGACTGTTGCCCAGTATCGACACCTATGGTTCCTGGCCTAAATCTGAGCTCAGCCATGGGACTATCAACGCCAGAAGAATTAGACGAAATGTGAAACACACCATACCTGAATGCAGTCAGCATACTAAATTACCTTGCAATAGCAACTTGCACCAACATTGCATACACCATTGGGTGCCTTGCACACTTCAACTCAAATCCTGGCCCTGCACATTGGGTAGCTGTAAAACACCTCCTATGTTACCTGAGCGGAACCATAGAACTTGCACTCACCTTTGCTCCCAACAATTCAACCAAAGCATTCTGGACATGGGCAGATGCTGATCACAGAGGAAACCTGAATAATGGCTGATCAACCTCTGGATTCCTTGCAAAAGTTGGAACCAGAGCAGTCAGTTGGGCCAGAAAATTACAAAATATAGTTACCTTATCCACAACAGAGGCGGAATTCATAGCCGCAACCTTAGCTAGAACCAAGATCATTTGGCTGCGAAACCTATTTGACAAGCTTGGATCAAAAGTTGAGAAGCCATCCTGCCTCTACATGGATAACCAATCTGCTCTATCAGTAGCCAAAAATCCAGAGCACCATGGCCATATGAAGCACCTAGTGTCAGGGGACACCCCATTTCCCACCTCCGAAGTTCTGGAGCTACAACTCCAAAGCTCTGCACTCCTGCACCTCCGAAGCTCCGAAGCTTCGAACTCTGAAACTTCGGAGTTTCGAACTCCAACCCACTTCCGCTTTCGGAGCAGCTCTGGAGGTGAAACAACTCACGTACAACATCCAGGGTCGAGTGGAGATCTGTGGCATGCAGGGTTGGTATGTACTGAGCAACGACCCTGACTGTAGTTAAGCGTAGTATAATACAGGCTCACTGTCAGTGTGGGACCTTAGACTTTTCTCTTTGGTTTTCCCCTCTGTCAGGTGAGATCCCCTCCCATTGTATGTCTACTTGATTTATGTAGACTTTGGTTTTCCCCTCTGTCAGCCTGTGTGATAGGGTAGTTTCTGCAGTGCATGAGGGTTGCCCTTACACCTAGACCTTCGGTTCTTCTGGCTACGCAAAAAAGCTGCAGAAAAGGCCATTCAGGTCAATTACATACCTGTAAAAAATATGCCAGTGGATCTGCTAACAAAGGCACTACCTCGTGAGTCGATGGAATGATATCAACGCACCATGGGGCTCCTCTGATAAAAGGACTGACTTCATCAAGGGGGCATATTGCAACCTGAGATGTTACACACACTTAATCAGTGTCAATTAGTCAGGCTCCAGTATGTTAGATCCCTGAGATCTAACACTGAAGCTCTGAACCTTCAGACCTCCAAACTCTGAAGTAACTATTATGTTCCATTTTAGTTCTCGTTGTTTACCTCCCAAAGTATAATTCTCATTCACGACCCAAAGTAGAATACTTGTACCTCCCTCGATCTGAACCTCCAACCCTATTCCGAACTCCGCTTGTTATACGCCCCTTATATCCTTCTTGTTATACGTTCTAAGGATACAATTAGTTTACGAGGTATTAATAGTCCTCCAAACTTGTATCCAGTTCTTTAGTTCAAATATCGACTTAATTCCGCATTACAAACCTCAGTCTCCTCACATCACTACCTCCATAGTTAGACACTATTAGTAGTAACTCCGAGTCCAAACCTCCGGACTACCTCCGACACTCTGAACTCCGAAATTAGGGACCGAACGATAGTAGGTGGCGCAACCCATAAGTTGAAGCCAAGTCCCTACCCCCCTAGTATACCTTTGAAGTCTCCAACCTCCGAGTCTCCGACCTCCGAAGTCCCAGGTAATGTCCGTGACCTTAACAGTATATTTGAACTCACTACCTTTATTGTTCATGCCTCCCCGAGCTGTTACTAGAAGTATGGCCCGAGTTTCTCAACCTCTATTCAATGAACCTTCACCACGGGTCAGTCACACCTCCATCGAAGAAATCCAACATCCCGACGAAGAACGTGACATGCCTCGCTGATCTCCAACGAACCCCTTCAACCGAGAACAAGACAACTCGGATGATGGAGCAGAACCCCCAAACTTGGCTGAAGCCATCGCTATGTTGGTCAAGAACCTCTCAGCCCCCAAGAAATCCTCCGTCCAGACGAAAGTCTGAGAACCGGAACCCTACAATGGAGCTGATTCTCGCAAGCTCCAACCTTTTCTGATTCAGTGCTATCTGAATTTTTGTAATAGATCAGAAGCCTTCTCCAATGATACTGCCAAAGTAACTTACGCATTATCGTATCTCAAAGGGACAGCACTTGACTGGTTCAAACCTGGGATAATCTCCCCTAGCCCTCCAGCCTGGTCCCACAACTGGATGCTGTTCGAGTCCGAACTCCGGACCAACTTCAGACCACACAACCCCGAAGCCAAAGCTGAGGTCGAACTCGAAAACCTCCGAATGCGTGACAACCAATGAGTTGCCAAGTACCTCGTCGACTTCAACCGACACACCGCTAAGGTCCAATGGGGTGATGGCAGCATTACGCCAACAACTCTACAACGGACTTCCAGCTCGCATTAAGGACGAAGTCTCCTGAATGGGCAAGCCCGATACCCTCACCGCACTCCGAATCATGGTGCAAACCAATGATGCCCGCTACTGGGAACGGCATTCCAAAATCACTCGAGAAGCCGCGACCACCAAGTCCAACAACTGATCCGACAAAGGCAAGGCCGTTGCGACCACTACTCCGAACACTGACAAGAGGCCTCCAAATACTCCGAAGGCAGGAAACTCTGGTACTCAGTCCGGAGCCTCCGGATCCTCCAGACAATCTCGGCGAACTCCTGACCTTGCCTCAAAGCTCGGTAAGGATGGCAAGTTAACCACTCAGGAATGACAACGCCGTCTCAACAACAACTTGTGTCTGTTCTGTGGAAAGACGGGACACATGGCCAAGGAATGCTCTCGAGCATCTGCTGCCACCGCGAAGGCACATGCTGCCTCGACTACCAAGGCCGCCGAGAAGATGACCTCCGACACTAAGTCCATGCTGGAGTCAAAAAATTCTTGAGCAGCCCTCCGAATCTCACACCGAAGGAGGACTGCATTGTAACTCCCAGTGTGACCCCAATAGTCCGACTCAATGCATCCGCTCTTTTCAGTCCGAACTCCTTGACACTTCGCCTAACCTCTGACCTCATTCCGAATACTCCGTTCTTGACCCTGGTCGACTCTGGCTCGACACACAGTTTCCTCGAATCCATTTTCATCTCGGAACACAAACTCCAAGCATACGACATCACTCCTATTCCGCTCCGACTCTTCGACGGGACGACCAACAATGTCATCCGTCAAGCTGTCAACCTTCCAATCCGTTTTCCTTCCGGGGAACAACACTCCACGACGTTCTACGTCACTTCATTGGATTCCAGCTGTTCCACAGTACTAGGACACAACTGGCTCACCCGCTTCAATCTGTTAATTGACTGGGTTTTGGGCAGTATCTCGTTCCATGCTCTGTTACAGGCTGAATCTTTGGTACCTACAGAGACCGTAGCTCCGGCTCCGATCTCATCCGAAACTCCAACCCCACTCGTTGCTCCAAAGATCGCTATGATCAATGCTGCAGCATTTGCCTGCGTATCCAGAATGGAAGACACGCAAACATTTCAGCTCCTTGTCTCTAGACCGGACAAGCTCGACTTGGATGAAACTCCAGTCGACATGAGCAGCGTCCCAGAAGAGTACCGTGAATATACGGATGTCTTCAGCAAGGCCAAGGCTGACAAGCTTGCATCCCATCGGCCTTACGATCTCAAGATCGAACTGGAAGAAGGAATGACCCCACCGTTTGGTCCGATCTACTCCCTCTCCCAGAAAGAACTCGAGACCCTCTGTGAATTCCTGGAAGAACATCTAACCCAGGATTTCATCTGCCCCACTCGGTCTCCATATGGTGCTCCGGTAGTCTTCGCCAAGAAAAAGGACAGCTCGCTCTGCCTAGGGATACAGCAAGTGTTGTAGGAGGTGTGGTGTAGCCCTGGCTTTTAAGCTAAGTAGAAGAGCCCATCCATCTCTGTAAGCTTTGCAGTGCAATGAGGTAGTGATGTTATAAAACATGCTTACCCTTACACCATACCCACAACTCTGACTGAAAGGAGGGGGGGCTTCGGTGGGCAAGATACATATTGGATATGCATGTGCCTTTACAGATTATGATTCTTAGTTGGCTTTTTGGATGCATCATAATCCTAGTTGTTTTTTCCCATTTCCCATCTACCTGGTACCTGCCCATCCCTGCATGCCCAACCATGCTTTAAATACTCACATTCCATCTGCAGTCCCTTGTGAGTGGCCCACCTTTTCATGTCTCATTCATTCCTTGCATACATTTTTTTTTGGCATTGCTGTTCTCACACATTTGCTGACAGTCATACTCTGGATTTTAGGGGAATTGTCTTGTGTTGTGTTGTATTGTTTGCTGCTTCCTTCCTTCTTGGTCACATCCTTGTCCATGTCTCTGTTTTCCTGTCTGCCTTCCCCTGCACAGTCCCTTCTTTTTCCTACTGCCATCCATAAGTCCAATAATGTTCTACATGCTCCTTTACTCTCCAATTTACATGTGTTGTTGATTTCTATCATGATGAGGCTAGGTCTTGTGTGGTGTGGAGACCTCCATTAAAGCAGAGTCCTATTGTGCCTCACATATGCAATTGCCAATGTAGCAATAACTCAACTGATTAAGATTGAAATATGATACATGTCACAAGTAAGTGAGCAGTGGATTACAGCAAGGAATATGTTTACATGCTCTTTATAGTTCCTGGTATCTCCATACCAATAAAATTACAACATATAGTTTCTGTAGCCTTTACATTCATCTTTACACTCACCAAGAAACAAGTGGAGTTGGGGATAAGTACCATAGTTGTGAGGGCAACCTAAGCAGATGCTCTACACTCAAGTGGCACACTGGCAAAGGGGAAATCCTAAGTCATATACAACTAGATACAACACAGCATCATACCTGGCAAAGGGGAAATCCTAAGAGAAAACTCTGAGGATCCCTTTGCCTACTAGCTAATGACTATAATGGCTATATACTTTGAGAATAATAAGTCCACACCTCTGAAGTCCAAATGACATAATGACTATATACTTTGGGAATAATAAGTCCGCACCTCTGAAGTCCAAATGACATAAGCCACAGGGGTGCCGAAACACAGACAGGGCTAAGGAGGTGTTTGGAAGCTGCTGGGAGAAAGACCTGCAAAGCTCTGGGGGCAAGAGGCCTGTTGCTGAAGTGGTGTCTGGTGGGATTGACTTTGGCTGGAGTGTGTATGCTTCACATGCACTTCACAGGACTTTGGCAGGGCATGGGAATGTTCGCACTGGGTGGAACATAGGGTGCAAGGACTTTGCAAGGACTTCACAAGGAAAACAGAGGTTCCCCTCACAATAGTGCCATTATAGGATACTAATCCTCATGTAGATATATTATGTCCAGTTCCTAATCTATAGGTTTCTTATAGACCATATCCACAGTTCTCTATAGTCCATGTAGCTTCTGAAGGACCTACATGGCCATTGGGGCCCACTTTTTGCTTACACCATGTGTGCAAGATCCAAGTTCACACTTTCTTGTTGTTTTTCCAGGAGATAGGATGCAGTGATCAGACACAGTACTGACATGGTAGTGCAGGATTACAAACAGATGAGTAAATACATGTAAACTACAGTGACTTGACACTACTTGCAAATCCATAAACATCAACACATCTCCTCAAGCAGTGTAGAGTCAAAGGCACCTCCTGAAGCCTAGAATGCAAATTCCTTATCATCCTCTACTCCTGCATATGCTGTTGCAGCCATGTCACACTTCACAGATAGATAGACCAAATGATAGTGGACTTTACCATTAAAGTTGTAACAGGTAATCTCCCCTATAGGCCTCTTCTGTTTCTTGGCAATGGTAGCAAGCACGCCCTCACTTTTAAGAAGGGGTCATTCACTTGCGTTTTGGAAACCTCCTCATTCAATAGGCAGGGGATGACAATGTCAAGAGTGAGCTCATTGGCCAGAATGCTATAAAGTATGACAATGAAGGTGGAGTACAAATATGGAAGTCCCTCAGTTAGTGCAAGAATCACATCCTCATCAATCACAGCAACACCAGCAGCTTCAAGGTGAAAGGCAGTATTCTTTGTTGTGATAAAATACTGTAAAATATTGTGAAGTCATCATTTTATATTTTTTTCTTTTCTCTCAGTCACAGAAGGCTGGGAGTAATATTTTGAAATAGCTTTGTTTATTATATTCAAGGAAAAAACCACAAGACAACAACTTGTGTTGTCTCAGCCTACACGCATGAGCCATAGATGCACTGTGACATCATGGCCACAGACAAGGCAGGCAACCCATGTGATTACCCCGCACACACATCACTGATATCCAATCAGCTTGATTGCACAGCATGCAAGTGCCCTAACCGCTGAGGTAATAGAAATAGAACAGAGAGAGATGTTATGACAATAGAAGGTCATACAGAGGTAATAAAGTTACAGGATTTGAGTCAAACAACATACCAAGCATACTCAACATATTGGACTGCACATGAAACAGGAAATAGAAGGGATGGTCTTGTTACTATTATGTCAAGAGAATAAGCATTTTTTTCATTCATCTTTTTTCTAATTGTCATCTAACACTATATTTCCAATCCCTATTCATTCCCTCTTTTTATCAAAAAACTGATTAATTTTTCAGATTTTTTTTACTATCCAAACAAAATACAGCACTCTTTGCTCCACAGATAGTAGTATATTCCCATCCCCTTAGTTACTAATATATCTCTCTTGATACCTTATTCCCCTTCAGACCTTTGAGTCTCCAACATCACCCTCATTATCACAATGGTCACTCGATTCAGAAGATCTTTGAAGACATGCTGAGCTACACCATATGCTTTATCCCCAGTCACCAAAAACAGCATAGCTATTGATGAAGAAATCACATCCTTATATTCCAAAATCATATGCCATAGGAGACTCTGTATTTTTCCAAGATGATACGCAGCCAGTTATGTTCCTTGGATATATGGGCAAGGTCATTCGCAATGAAGGAAGGGAAGAATACAAGGTAGAGTTTTGGGCTCCTTGCCCAACAAACCCTCCAATGTTGATCTGTGTTATGATCTGGTTCCTTGCAGATCTCTGGTGACCATATTTGGCCACTAACCCATCCAGAGCCCATACCCCGAGCCCAACCTTACCCGAGCCTGTCCCGAAGTAGTCCGAGTCCGAGCCTGAACCCCGTTTCTCATCTGTCCCCGAGCTTCATTATGATCCCTTAGATAGTTTGTCCAACCCTGTCCCTCTGTCCTCTGTATATAAGTCTCACTCTGTATGTACTTCGCTTTTCAGTCAGAAATCCAACTAGATACCCTTTGAACCCTTTACTAGCTTCTTGCTCCCTTGTCTCTTAGTCCCTCCACTCCTCTTGTTCTAATCTCCTTCCGAAATTAAGGGCACATGTAATAGTGGATGGCGCAGCACATAAGCTGAAGCCCAGCCCTTCCTAGTACTCCTTGGCCAAGCTCGGTCTGAGCTCCCCCAAGGTCCCACACGAAGACCCGGTCTTAACAGTATTTCTGACTTCCACTTCCACATTACACTAACAACTATGTCTACCACCCGTGCTAGAAGTATTACGCTTCAACGCATCTCGGAACAATGCCATGTTTCCAAGTGTCCTGATAAAGATGTACTAACAGGAATAATACCTATTAGCCTGCATGCAACGGTCCTTATACCCGGACGGTGTATAATGCAGTCGTTCATGGGCAAAGAGACTACAGCTGTGGGTTGACTAGTATGGAGAACGAGTCGTACAACCTGTTCTTCTGGGATATAACGCAGGTGACTTCTTGTGATGATTGCCCTGCTTCGTGTGATGTATGACGTAGGCTTGTGACGTGTGACTTGTGACGTATGCGCGGCTATGTACTGTGACAAAGCTTTGAATTGGTGCCCTAAACTTGGGACTTGACTTGAACTTGAGCATAAGACTTAGAGATACTTGACTTGAGAACTAAACTTGACTTGTTGTTACACTGAGAGACCAAGCCCTTTATATACACATCCCCAAGCTACAATGATGTCATGCACTGCGATGGGTGAGTCATATGATGAGCAAGCAGGTCTGAGTCAGGATGAGTAATGGCGAGAACACAAAACACAAAAGGGGAAACAAGGGAGAAATTACAATAGCAAAAGTAAGCAAGAATGTGTCAGATAGGGGTAAAGTATGGTGAATGAGTAATAAAATATCCAAAAATAGAACAAGTATGAGTCATGACAAGAAAAGACTAACTAAAATAGAAACAAGGTGAGTCATTCTGAAACAATGTGAGTCATAAGAAGAGCACTATAAATATCCACCAATCATAGTCATACAAATGGTCCACTTTCTCCAAGATGAGTCATGGCATTAGTCGGTGAAATTGAGTCATAAGAGTGAGGGTGACAAATCAACAACAGAAATAACTCCTGAGCTTCTCCTTGATCCACTCCCATGATAGAACGCGAGGGGGAGACAGTTGTATACGGTCTTGAGCAGCTCTATGATGAAGGTTGAGTCGGATTGACGTGGGAGGGTTGGTAGGGTATGGAGCCCTGAATTCTGCCTCATATTCTTCCCTTCCTTCATTGTGAACAATCTTGCCCGTGTATCCAAGGAACGTAAATGGCTGCGTGTCGTCTTGGAAATACACTGAATCTCCAATGGCATATGATTTCGGAATATAGGGATGTGACTTCTTCGTTGAGAGCCGTGCTGCTTTAGGTGACTGGGGGTAAAGCATATGATGAAGCTCTGCATGTCTTTGAATATCTTCTGAATCGAGTGACCATTGTGATAATGAGGGTGATGTTGGGGAATCAATGGTCTGAAGGGGAATAGAGTTTGAAGCTGTGTTGTTGATAGATGGCATGGGGATAACAATGAACTGATAATCAATGGGGTATGGCTGAGTCGACTGGCTGGGCTGAACTGAGATGATGGAATAAGCTGAGATGAAATAGACGCGTGTGGAGCTTGGAGTTTTTAAAGGCTCCTCGGAGTTTGAAGCTTTTAGATGTGTTTCATTCGATTTTCCTTCACCGAAAGCCCTCCAAACTTCCCTTCCGAACTTCCCTTCCACATCCATCGAACCTGCCGATGCCCCAGCCGATAAAGGCAAAGATAGGGAAGAGGACCTTTGAGACCATGATCCCCTAGGCGAGGGTTCTTCGGCGAAGGTTCTTGAGGGAAGCCCCGGCAATCCTGGGGATCCCGAGGACCCTGATGGTGATGGTCCACCCTCGGAGGAACCAGCCGACCCCAACAATGATGGTAGCAAACTCATGCGTCAACTTCTTACCAACCTTGCTAAACCTTGCCCTACGGAAACCTGAGCTAAAGTCAAGGAGCCTGATACTTATGATGGCACCGACCAGGCTAAGCTTCGCACCTTCTTCTTGCAATGCCTGCTCAATGTTAGAGATCACCCAAATGCCTTTCAGACAGGAGCCTCTAAAATCCAGTATGCCATCTCTTACCTCACCGGCTCAGCTTTACAATATTTCGAACCCGCGATCCTCAGTGAACTCATTCCCGAGCCTATCTGGCTCCGGGATTGGGACAGCTTCAAGAACGAACTCGAGCTCAACTTCGGGCCATTCAATACTGCTGCTCAGGCTGAGATCGACCTTGAAAAAATCGTCATGAAGGAGCATCACAAAGTCATGCGTTATTGCATCGAGTTCACCCGAGCTTTGACCCAAACTCAATGGAATGACGCGGCGCTCCGACACTTCGCTTACAAGGGCCTCGCCAAACGAATCAAGGATGACTTACTCCACTTTCTGAGATTCACGAGCTTGGCCAAGCTTCAAGGCTTCGCCCTCGAGTGCGACAGCCGTTACTGGGAAAGGAAGGAATACAACACTATTGCTACCTGCAGTAGTCAAAACACTAACCGACCTTCCAACCAGTCGAACAATACCTCTAATCAGTCTAGCGGCGCTACTAACCCAAAGAACTGTAACAAGACTAACTCGGGTAAAGGTTCAACTAACAACAGTAATAATACGGCCAACGCACGACCCACACCTGACCTTACCAACAAACTCGGTAAGGATGGCAAGCTCCTCCCCAACGAACAACAACATCGGATAGACCAAGGACTTTGCTTGCTCTGCGGCATCAAAGGCCATATGGTCAAGGACTGCCCAAAGGCAAACAAGAAACCTAATGATGGTAATGGTTCATCTGGCACTAAAGGCAGGTCCAACAAAACTTCAGATACAAAGACTGATTCGGCTTCAACCTTGGAGCCGAAAAAATAATCAGCAACCTCGGACCCACACGACCCGAGGATTGCGGTGACCTCGGCC
>QFFB01000442.1:2790-13452 GCA_003316465.1 Ramaria cf. rubripermanens
GACCTGGACTGCATTTTCAGCTCTCCCTGAGCCAATAAGGCAAATAGCATGATGAATGTTGGTCTCTGAAAGCTTTGTTGGGCAACCTCCTGAGGACTTTTGAAGACTGGGACAATGTTTGGAGCATCTGGAGATGGTAGCATTGGAAACACCAGTCTGAGATGACATTTGGTGACCAGAGAGGCCAGAATCAAGGAGAGAAAGGATATGGTGTTGCAGTGCAGGTGTCAATGATTTCATAGTGATATGAAGTTGTTCAACAAGTTGTTATGGTTTGTTTGATATTGTTCAATAGTCACGTGATATAGAGGCATCATATTTTACCACTTATAGTAAACTAGTCATTGTATGGAAGCCAGCCAATGTAGATTTTTAGATATCAAGATGTCAGCCAAAAAATTGTTTCAATGATATGACTGAATTAGAAATTATGTATCTCCTGGAAATATGAATTTATGAATCTGATTTATGGCATAAATTCAAGCCAAGATAGAGTACTATCATCAGCAATATTTACACAATTTTAACTATTTTATTTCCCAGGTTATAATGCTATTATATTGAGATCAGAAAACATTGAAACAGTTTTTTGAGCCACTGTATGAATACTGGTTGTTATATCCCTGAGATCTAACACCAAGGCTCTGAACCTTCAGACCTCTGGACTCCAAAGTAACTATTATATTCTGTGCTAGTTCTTGTTGTATGCCTCTTAAAGTATAATCACTATTCATGACCCAAAGTAGAATACTTGTACCTTGCTCAATCTGAACCTCTGATCTGATTCCAAACTCTGCTTGTTATATGACTCTTATATCCTTCTTGTTGTCTTTCTTGTTATATGTTCTTAGGATACAATTAGGATATGAGGTACTAATAACCCTCCAATCTTGTATCAGTTCTTTAGTTTGAATATCGACTAATTTCCCTGTTACCAACCTCCAGTCATTCTCACATCACTATCTCCATAGTTAGATACTATTAGTGATACCTCTGAGTTTGAACCTGTTTTGGAACCATTTGTCATGACTTCTGTTTTCACATCCCAAGTTCAGCAAATTACGTTGATCTTCCCAGCATCTGTCCATCACGCTGACATCAGCAAGACCTCTGCAGGCTATCCTACTCCTATTTGCTGGTCGCCAAACATGATCTTCACCATTATACCACTATACTTTGCCCCCATTTTGCATCATTCACATTCCCCTTGCAGCATGCAGGGTCACCGAGTACAAGCAGGAGTCTGCTCTAGCCAACGGGTTTCACTCACAGATCCCATCAGTCGCCTCATCCCATGATGGTGGTTTGACCCTTACTCTGTACCCTAGCACATGCTACAACTCCACAGTGTTCTAGCCCCTCTCGATCTGTCCCCCCCTGCATTCACTTTTTACTATAAGGACTTTGATTCCACCTGTATAATTCCCTAGTTCAATTATCATAGGTCTACCTTGTTATTTGACTACTCACTAGTAGAAAAAACCTTAGTACAATGATCCACTGTCTCATCTGTCATTGTGTCTATCGGTGGGCTCAAACCCTTGATCTTATTTGCTATGTCCCTTTAGGGGTGTCACCAAGACCACTATTCGCAGCACTTCACAGGAGTGTTCGGATCAGTGAAAGGAACACCTGAACTGGGGTGACCTTTCCTCGAGGATGTGTGTGATTCATCATGTACTACTCTTGGGTTATTTGCTATGACTGTAGGCCCATGTTGGAATTACACTGACATTATATCTTTACTCCAAAATTCAATCTTGACACCATTGAACTAAACTCTAAACTGTGGTGTTAATCACAATTATAAAGTTCAATCAAAAGATTTGACTTTACAAGCACACACAAGCTTTGAAACTATTTTAATGGAGAACCCAATTAAGAAATTATACTCTGGTGAACAATTGTAACCAGTATTGCAACAGGAAGTGTAGCAATAGAGATTGAACTGAACATGTGTAGCTCTAGGTTCATGCAATGACTTAATAAGATCAAAGAATGGGATTTGCCAATTTCTATAGGTGTTTCATTTTCAACTATTCCAACCTAGTAGTTCTGCTGACATGTCTCACCCGGAAAGGTGCTCTGTTGGTCTTCTCTGAAGAATGCTGAGAATCATTCAACACACTCAAGAAGGCTTTCACCACTGCTCTGATCCTTCAGCATTGGATACCCAAAGCTCCTCTCATCCTCAAAACCGATGCCTCTGACTACACTCTTGCTGCCATCCTCTCAACGACGTCTCTGGATGACAATGAAGTACATCCGATAGCATTCCATTCTTGGACATTTTCATCTGCAGAACAGAACTATGATGTTCATGATAAGGAACTAATGGCAATCTTTGAAGTGTTTAAAGTCTGGCAACACTACCTCGAAGGATCTCTGACTCTGATTGACATTGTTACTGATCACAAGAACCTGGAATACTTTTTTAATAATGAAGCTCCTCACACGATGACAAGTCCAATGGTCCAAATACCTGTCTCAATTCAACATGGCTATACACTTCCACTCCAGACATCTTGGAAACAAACCTGACACTTTAACTAAACAATAGGACGTCTACCTTAAAGAGGGGGAAAGTGATTATGCAGCCATCAATCTGCACAACCTCTGACCAGTATTCACCTCTGAACAACTTATCTTGTCACTCTGAGCCACATCACTCTGTGCCCCTGTACTCCACGCAGCCATCACCATGGATATTGACCAACTCCACTCTGATATCTGAACCTCCATCAACTCTGATCCGACCTTAGCAGACCACCTAAGTAACCCAATAGGACAATGGACCCTCAGCCCTGAAGGACACCTCCTACTAGACAACCAGATCTACATACTGGACAGCAATGATCTCCAACTACAAGTATTACAGTACAAACATGATTATCCGATCTCTGGACACTTCAGACAAAACCAAACTTTGGAGCTGGTCCAACGAGACTATGTCTGGCCTGAACTCCGAACTTCCATTAAGTCCTACGTTAAGTCCTGCACTATGTGTATGCGCTCAAAGTCACAGAGACACCATCCATATGGCTTGTTAAAGCAACTCCCCATTCCAGAATGACCTTGGAACTCAATCTCCATGGATTTCATCAAGAAGCTTCCTCCTTCCTCTGGATATGACACAATCCTCATTATTGTTGACCAACTCTCCAAACAGTCAATCTTCATTCCGACCTTCAATATGATCACTGCTCCGATTCTAGCTAAACTGTTCATCCTCCACGTCTTCTCCAAGCATGGAGTTACCTTGCATGTGACCTCCAACCAAGGCTCAGAGTTCATGTCCTCCTTCCAATCACTCGGAAAGGCTCTCGACATGAAGCTCCACTTCACATCAGGATACCACCCCAAAGGGCAATGGACAGACTGAATGCATGAATCAATCCCTCAAACAGTACCTCCAAATCTACTGCAACTACCAGCAAGACAACTGGTCCGATCTCCTTCCGATCACAGAATTCGCGTACAACAACTCTCCGAATGCCACCACCGGCATATCACCCTCCTTTGCCAACAAGGGTTATCATCCAAACATCTCCGTACACCCAGAACAAGACCTCACTTCCACTAAAGCAAGAGACTTCGCTGTGGACCTTGACAAGTGACACCAACACCTTCGAATGACCATCTCCGAAGCACAGAAACGGTACTCCACCTCCACAGACCAACACCAAACTCCACCTCCAAACTTCCAAGTAGGTGATAAGGTCTTTGTTCGGTCCAACCACATCTGAACTACAAGGCTGTCCAAGAAGCTTTCAGAGAAGTTCTTAGGCCCCTTCGAGATCATAGCTCAAGTTGGATCCGTGTCCTTTACACTGTAGCTTCCAGACAGCATGCAATCCATCCATCCATTGTTCCATGTCTCAATGCTTGAAGCCACAGCTCTGAATGAGTTCCTGAACTGATCTCCAACACCAGACCCTCTGATCATCATTGATGGAGAACCCAAGTATGAGATCTCCGAAATACTGGACTCTAGGATAGACAAGTGACACAAGTGCAAGTTGCTATACTTGGTCAAATGGGCTGGATATGAAGGAACGGACAAAGAGACTTCATGGCTCCCGGTCTCCAAGCTTGGACATGCTTCGGAAGTCACTTCGGACTTTCACCAAGTGTACCCTTTTAAACCTGGACCTTTACCACTTGCTGATTCTTAAGTTTCACACAGTTCCAAGAAAAAACAAGTCATTATTATGTTCAAACCTATCTACTACATGGTTTCTTCCTCCCTATCCAAAACCGCCATGTCAATCAACTCCTCCACATCATCCAACCCTCCAGACTATGATTCATTTTCCCCATTTTCCTCTATCTCTGCTGATAAACCCTTCACCTCCTCGTTCCACTCCTCCTCATCGTCCTCCAACTCCAGTTCCCACTCTAGCTCTGAGTCCATCAGATCATGCCAGAAGAGATCCTCAACAGCCCCATGGATAGCTCTCATTACCTGTTAGGGGTCATCCACAAATAAGCTATCTATTTATGAACAATTACTAGGTAGTTATATAGATTCAAATGTCCTTAGAAAAGGTTGTATGAATATTTCTTTATTATGTTCACATTGGGTCCACAAGGTACAACAATCCATTGGTTGCTGAGCTAATATTTCCCACCATCACATGACTATCACATGACCATGCTGAAATAAGGCAGTCACATGATAATCACATGACATACTTAAGTGTGGGAATTTATGCACATAACCATGGATTGCTGTCACAAAGTGGTGACACCAACCCAAAATGGCAATGGAACCTTCCACAGTCTTCCAAAACCTTCCATATCTTTCCTGAAGCTTCTCTAAGCTTCTTTGCCTTTCTTCACAGTGCCACAAGGTTCTAAAGTAGTTATGTAAGCCAGATAGATGTAGCATAAATAGCCTGCAGTTCAGCAGTGAGGAATAGACAATCTTTCACCCCAACCATCACTCATACCTTGAGTAACCTGAAGTGTGACTTCAACACAGCCTTGTACTGAAGTACTGGCTACATTGGCTTGGCACTACACTAAGATTGCAGCTCTCTGATTGGCTCTGAGAAGTACAAGAGTGCTCTATTTTAATTGCAGCAGGCTCTGAATAACTAAGCTATGAACAGTGAAGTTACTAAGAGTAACTGATCAGTAATCCTGTACATTAGATGCCACTCTGAGCAGTGATCTAATAGTCTTGGTTATTAGTTAATCAACACACACATTAGATTATCAACTTAACTCTGAGTTAAGTGGGTTAATAGCCTTTTGAGTAATTGATCTTTCTTGGTCAATCAACGCCTGCAGATATTATTAACCTAACTCAGGGTAAGTGAGTTAATATACATTTGTTGAGTTGGAAAACTAGAAAAGCACAGAGAATAGTGAGATACTTGATCTGAGGAAGAGTTCAAGCATTGATCTATCTTTTCACGTCTTGGGGATTATTGTAATCTTTAGTTCACTCGACCTGCAGTCCTAAGACTCTAAGTAGCTTTCCCCTTAAAGTATCTGGACCCTTGAATGCCTGACATTCTTTGATCTTATGAAGTCATTGCACTAACCTAGAGCTACACATGTTTAGTTCAATCTCTATTGCTACACTTCCTGTTGTAATACTGGTTACAATTGTTCACCGGAGTATAATTTCTTAATTGGGTTCTCCATTAAAATAGTTTTGAAGCTTGTGTATGCTTGTTGTCAAGATTGAATTTCAGAGTAAAGATATAACGTCGGTGTAATTCCGACATGGGCCTACGGTTGTAGTGAATAACCCAAGAGTAGTTGTTTTGGAACCCTTCAAGACTTTGGTGTTATTGCTAACACTTCAATCTATCAGAACGTGTCATATACGAGACTTATAGAATACTAGCACTGCTGCAGCACAACTCTGGAAATAATTTAATATTTGTACCTTGGTTGCAATCCGTGCAATAACTAGTCCAAGTTATCACAGATGGAAGGCAATGCGTTTCTTAGCAGCAATGCATAATAAACTATTAGACTGTAGGTTCAAGGACACTTTTAGGGTTCAAGCGTATTCCAAAGAAAGAGGAATACACCTAGCAGGCGAGTTTATAAATGGACTGACCTGATAATCTGTCAGTGCACAGAAATAACAAGAGATGTAAGAGAAGTGTGTGTGAGGTAGCTTTTATAAGCAACTTGACTTGACTTGTGAAAGATACTGAACAGGAAAATCAACTGATCAATAACTCTTGGGTATTGGAGTGCAACTGGCAAGACTATCAATTGTCAGACTCACTCTGTAGAATTTCACCTGGAGGATTAGTCCAAGTGGCTAAGCAGTAAAGCAACTAATTAACTGAGAATTAATACACTAAAGTAAGTGTAAGAACCCTAGCTAGGGTTATCAGCTTAGTAAGATGTGCAAGTCACACAAGTTGTGTAGGATAGAAGATGGTTGAATTGATTGTTCTCCAAGGCAGGCAAAAGGCCTCCTTTTATACCATATTGTACAGGGGCTTAGATAAGCAGGTAGAATCTTCTATCTATTAATGGAACAGGGGAAGAAGCTAGTGGAAGCTGGAAGAAAGATCTAGGGGTTTCTGACAGTTTCCAGGGAGTTCCACTGCCTTCTGTCAAGTTCAGGGGAATTCCCAACCAATCAGGGCCCTTCCACACCAATGACTCATTGTACAGCCTCAAATGTCTCAGCATCATGTGATAAGTTCAGGTGGACCTGTCTTACCAAGATTTGCCTGATTTGGTTACAGCTGTTTCGGGTACACAGGGCGGACCTTGAATTTCACTCGGCACAATGCCATCTGGAAAGAATCACATATATCTTGATAAATAGAGAAGAATAAGACTTGATACTTTGTAGAGATGGTATAATATATATTAGCTACAATTCCATATAAAAATTACAGCTTATTGTCAATATTTTAATATTCGGAAAAATGGGCTTATAGGCACCTTTAGGCCCCTCAAATATCATCAACAGGGGAGGTAACATTCTCAAAATTAAGTAACATACATGTATAAGTTTTTTAAAGCTGCTGGCAGTGTATACTGCATTGATTAGGGAAGGGGGAGGGCTGCATACTATATTGTGGCCTTCTAGCCTTTTTAGCTTTCTACAAGGTGAAAAATCCTAATTGTAAGTGTGTAATACATTTATAATGGAGATATATCTACAATAACTACATGCAAATTTTTTTTGAGACATACCTTACTTCCATGTTAGCAGTGATGCGGCCCTGTGACTATCATGGTGATGTAGCACGACAAGGTCACATGATCATTCGATGTGTTCAACCTCATTGCTGCCGCATGGACCTGGATCTACATGTTTCTCTTTGCTTCTATCTATATCTCTCTTTGCTTAGCTTTTTATCACTGCTTCTCATCTATGGCTGGCAAAAAAGGCAAGAAGCTCTTGCCGCCTTCTACTGATCCACCTGGGGAGCCACCTCCCAACAAACCCAAATCTCGCCAGCGTGACACACTCAATCCTGCCCAGATCATCGAGGGTCAACAGTCCCGGACCCCTTCCAGTCGGCTCCTTGAGTCCACTGCAACGATCTCCAAAGTGAAACCCATGTCCAAGCCAGCAGCCCGGCCAAAGATCACAGCCAAAGCCAGACCCCCCCTGGAACCTTCCTCCACCCCCTCCAGCATCATGCCCACTTTGGCTGTCGCTAAGGCCATCCCTGCTGCACCTGTCCCACACCCTCCAGCTCCCATGCTGCTCAGTGTGATTCCGGAGGCCGAGGAGGACCGCATGGAGGAAGATCACGAAATTGATGGTCCAGCTGTCAGCCAGGATGATTACCTCCCGGAATCAAGCACTGATGGCGACAGACTCGACACAAACATCCCCTCATCGGACGACGAAGACATTTTTGCAGGCATTGAGCCCTTGAACATTGAACTCCTGGCCTCCTCTGTTAACCCATCCAAGCCAAAAGCAATGGTTAAGAAAGGCAAGGCAACCACCAAGGTGGTTGCCTTGCCTGATCGTAAGTCTCATGCATTTTTTTTGTTTTTCAGTGTTAGACCCCTGAGATCTAACACCGAAGCTCCGAACCTTCAGACCCCCAAACTCCAAAGTCACTATTATGTTCCGTTTTAGTTCTTGTTTGCCTCTTTAAAGTATAATTCTCACCCATAAACCAAAGTAGTATACTTGTACCTCACTCGATCCGAACCTCTGATCCTATTCCGAACTCCGCTTGTTATACGCCTCTTATATCCTTCTTGTTATACGTTCTTAGGATACAATTAGTTCATGAGGTATTAATAGTCCTCCAATCCTGTATCCAGTTCTTTAGTTCGAATATCAACTTATTTCCTCGTTACCACCTCCAGTCTTCTCGCATCACTATTCCTGTAGCTAGATACTATTAGTGATAACTCCAAAACCAGATCTCCGGACCACCTCCAATACCCCGATCTCCAAAATTAGGGACCGAACGATAATAGGCAGCGCAACCCATAAGTTGAAGCCAAGTCCCTACCCCCTCGTATTGCTTCGAAGTCCGACCTCTGAGTCTCCAACCTCCAAAGTTCTGGGTAACATCCGTGAACTTAACATTCAGACACTAACAATATTTACAGGTATCAAATTTAGTGTGCCCTCGCATTTTGGACTCAAGCAGCTCGTATGGCGCACACACCACATTGAGCCAATGGTCAGCATCACTGACCTCAAAGAGACTATCCACCTAATCCTTGGCCTGGACGCGATACCGGCAGCAAAACACCCCCCGCTTGTCACACATATCAAGTGCGATCCGGCCAAACTTTGTTTTGTACTAGATACTGAGGAGGACTGGGAGGCTCTCAAGGAGGAATGGGGAAAACAGGCCATGAAAAGGGGTGAAGAGACTTGCATTGAAATCATCCCAGGCTCTAAGGTTTCTTGCTTTCTTTCTTTTTCTCTTTTATTGCTGACTCTGTATTTATTCAATAGTTTTTTGACTTTCTAGAGGAAGCCATTGCAGCACAAACCACGGCCTCCAAAGGAAAGGCAAAAGGTAAGGTAAAAACCCTGGTTAACCCATTCCTTCCAGATGATTCAGCAGTCAAGTCCAAGCTGGCAGAAAAGGCAGGCGGCCTCGATATTGCAAAGTCGGCATGGTTCCAAGAAGAGCTCAGGAAGCTCAAAGACGCCTGGTCCTGTGACCAGCACCCCAAGGGAATCTGTATGGCGCGTGTGCTGAAGGGCCACCACAAGGTTTTGAACTTCAAAGGTGAACTCTCCTGGGTACTCGAAATAGTGCGCTTTTTTTTTTTTTGTGACTTCATTGCACTAATTTTATAATAGATAAGTGGGAAAAACGGTGTGGACATCAACACCCCTCCGCAGAATGACTACTTTAGGTTCTTTCACACCCAGGGCGGCATTGTTGACATGAACAACCCCCCACCCCTTCGTTGCGCAGGCACAAGGCACTATAGCGAGCCACCAAATAGCCAGCATGTGGCCATGGCACCTGTTACACCTGCTGTCCCCCATCCACATTAATTTTCCCCCTGAAGTTTTTCAACATCTCTGTGCCTCTCACCACTCTCGTCAGAAATGATCCTGCTCCTCTTCATCCAGTGATTGCACGACAGGTCTGGATAAAGATGTGCACCCCCCAGGCAACAACTTGCCTATTCCAATGATTGGGGACTGGCTCACGCTTTTGGAAACACAGGGCCCCACATACAACAGGTGGGAGATTTTGTGGCAGAAATTCGCAGCTGAGGAGTCTTTGGACATGCTCATTAGCAGCATCGCAAAGCTTTCTCTTGGTGCACTGAAAACTGGGTATGAACTGAAGATGATTGATATAGTGTTTGTTATGGAACAGCTTGAAGTGGCAGGGAAAATGTATGGTTTCCCAGTAGTTGGTGCTGGGGATGACAGGAAAGAGTCTAAGAGAGCTAGGCATCATTAGATTAGATTGCAATAGCTGATCCTAGCTAAGTGGGTGAATACATGTCTTGTTTTCATATCATAAGGATGAAATTCAGGCAAGAGAATTGACTCTCAACACATCCTGTGACAACTCACTCAAGGTCACAATGTGTTACATCTGTGCATTCTGTACTTCCAGTTCTGCCTTCCACAACCCTATTAGCAGAACCACTATATCCTTATTCAACTATTCTGTTTCCCAAGGCCCCTCTGTCTGCAATGGTGCCTTGTTCCCAGTGGAGCACCTGTGTCCCCTTACCAATGGATGATGGGTACCTTTAGATATTACACTTATGTTCCCCTTCTCTACACTCTGTTCCCTGAATCTGATTATGTTCCATAATGCATGCCTCTTCTGTTCCATAATGCATGCCTCTTCCGTTCCATAACGCATGCCGCTTCCATTCCATAATGCATGCCTCTTCTGTTCCATAACACATGCTGCTTCCATTCCATAATGCATGCCTCTTCCATTTGTTATGATCCGGTTCCTCGTGGATCTCCGGGAACCATATTCGGTAACTAACTCCGTCCCAAACCCCCAAGCCCAAGCCCAACCTTACCTGAGCCCTTCCCGAGGTAGTCTGAGCCTGAGCCCGACCCCCATTCACTATATTCTGCTTCCCCAAACCCTGTTTCTTATCCGTCCCTGAGCTTCATGATGATTCCCTTAGTTAGTTTATGTCCAACCCTGTTTCCCTGTTATCCGTATATAAGTCTCATTCTGTATGTACCTCACTCTT
>QFFB01000443.1:1573-38375 GCA_003316465.1 Ramaria cf. rubripermanens
CAGAGGAAGGTGCAGAGGAGGCAGAGGAAGGTGCAGAGGAGGCAGAGGAAGGTGCAGAGGAGGAACAGTGTGCAGATACACCAAAGACATCAGTGATGACATCAGCAGTGCCAACAATTGAGGTACAAGTCCTAGCCACCAGTGAAGTACTTAGGCCACTAATAGGCCAGATTACCAGAAAATCAATGACCCATACTGTGCTTTAGTCAGCTAGGACCTCATCCCCGAGCCAAACAGTTACACCAAGGCAATCAACCAATTAGATACACCAATTTGGTAAAAGGTGATGGAGACTGAAATAGAGTGTTAATATCTATATATATATATATTGATTCCTTCGTAAACGTGATGCCGAATATGGCACATGTGTTGATTGATCGAAGGTGACGTAGTACGGGGGTCGGAGATGATGTACCAGCGGTTCGGCTCAGGGGTTCCTCCAGCGTCAAGATGGATCGTTGGTCGGGTAAAGGAAGGGAGGTTCGACGTATGGTAATGATTTGAGAGAGCAGATAGATAACCTAGTGTAGCTAGCTTGTAGATTATAAAATTTTGTTGAAGAGGATGATAGGAAATTCTTTTTGAAAGGCAAGTCTGAATGCCCTGAGCTTTTTCTAAGTGTATCAGGAAAGATATAATTCTGGCTAAAGAACAACATACAGGAATATCATGATACTTATACAAGAAGGTGTATGGGTGACTCTGGGAATGCTAATAATAGGGACGGAGGTCTGAAAATTTAGTAACTAAGGGGATGAAGGATAGTACTATCTGTGGAGCAAATAGTGCTGGATTTTTGTTTTGGATAGTGGAAAAAATCTGGAAAATAATCAGTCGTCAGGGGGAAGAAAATAGTGAATGGGGGAATTGGAAATATAATTTTTGATGACAAGTAAGAAAGGTAATAAAAAAAAATGTCTGTCTCTTTGACATAATAATGTGAAAGCCGCTCCTTCTTCCCCTATCCTATATGTGATCCAATTATTGGATATGTTTGATGTGTTCCTTGATTTTAAATCCTGTGTCATTACCATCCTCATACGACCCTCTATAGTCGCAACATTCCTTTTCGTTCTATTTTTATCATTCCGGCGGTTCAGGCGCCTGTTCACCATGTAACTGGGCCGATCAATTATCGGTGACACATATGCGGGGCAATCACGTGCGTTTCCCATCTGTCCGTACTCGTGATGTCATAGCGCGTCTACGACTCGCGTGAGTGGGCCGGGTGTTATCTTGTTGCTTCCTCCCTGAATATAACAAACAAGATTCCCCCCTTTTTTTTTTGAACATTATTTCTAACTTTTATGACTGAGAGAAAGAAAGAGAAAGAGTAATAAAAGGATAAGAAAAGAAATTACATCACAATGATTATTACAATATTCTTTTTATCACAACATAGAGCAGCACTGGGAGATTGGGACAGGGGAGCTAGTGGACCTGCCACCAGACCAAAACACTATTGGATGTCAATGGGTATTTGCAGTAAAGACCAAACTTGACAGTGAATTTGAGAAGAGAAAGGCTTGGGTGATGGCACAAGGGCTCATGCAAAGGCCAGGAATGGATTACTATGATATCACTTCACCCATTGTCAAGTTCAACTCATTACAACTTCTATTGGCCATCACAAACTCTCAGGGCTAGGAGATTGAAATGATGGATGTGAAAGGGGCTTATCTCAACTTGGAACTAGAAGAGGAGATCTATATGAAGCAGCCAGAGGGCTTCAACAACAGATCAGGATGGATTCTAAAATTACACCATGCAATATATGGACTCAAACAGGCAGTGAATGCTTGGCATTGGCAACTCGACAATGAACCCTCCTTGATCTCAACTATATTCAAAGTTCTGCCAATGAATGCATTTCCATATGGAAGTCCAGATCTGACATTGAGGTCATAGCCATGTATGTTGATGACTTAGGGCTGGTTGTGAACTCAGTTGGTGGGATGGACAGGGTAAAGGGGGAGCTCAACAGGAAGTTTGTGATGATGAGTTTGGGAGAGATAAACAAGATCTTGGCAATAAAGATGGAGAGGCACAGGTGGAAGGTATGTTGAAGATTTCACAAGGACCATACATTGATGTTATACTTGCACACTTCCATATGTAGGACACTTTCCCAGTCTCAACCCCACTCAGCACCTTGAGAAAACTTGATGTCCCACTCAAACCCAAAGAACCCTTGATTGATGTCCCATATGCCCAAGTAGTCAGGTCTCTCATGTACACCACCCTTGATACACAACCCAATATAGCCTTTGCAATACAACACCTCAGTTAACTCACCAATTCCTACAGACCAGAACACTGGACTATCATCAAACACATGCTCCATTACCTCAAAGGCATGCATGATGGCAGAATCCTCTTTAAGGAGGCAGGGTGTCAAGATTGGATTTTGGGGTAAAGATATAATGTCAGTGTAATTCCAACATGGGCCTGCAATCATAGTGAATAACTCAAGAGGGGTATGCAATAAATCATGCACATCCTCAAGGAAAGGTCACTGTTAGGGGTTATCCACAAATAAGCTATCTATTTATGAACAATTACTAGGTAGTTAAATAGTCTCAAATGTCCTTAGAAAAGGTTGTATGAATATTTCTTTATTATGTTCACATTGGGTCCACAAGGTATAACAATCCATTGGTCACTGAGCTAAGATTTCCCACCATCACATGACTATCACATGACCTTGCTAGTCACATGATTATCACATTGATTCGGACAAATGCCTTTGTCCGTTTTCTCTGGATGAGACACGTGATCACCGAGCGCAATTTGCGCTTTAACCTCCACATCGTTTTCTTCCATTGTCCACCTGTGGTCGCCATCCACATTCCTGCTATGTTTCTAGTATATAGAGTTCATGTTTCTTCTTCTCTGCACCTCATGTCTCGTCTCCCTCACATCTCACGCTCGATAGGTATATACTTCCTTCCTATGTTTCACGTCTCGTCTCCCTCACATCTCGCACTCGATAGTCATCAAGACTTCGAGTCGCTTGTTTTTTTTCTTTGCAGTTTCCTGTCTAGCTGCATATGTCCACATTTGGACGTGGTCAAGTAGCCATTCCTCATCCTACCAAGACTCGCAGCTCAAAACGCGTTGCAGACACCGCTGCTATACCAACACCCCCTGCTCCTTCTTCACCTCCTGCCATGTCCGCTGCGCAGAGCACACCTGATGCTGATGCTGGCCCTTCTGTGCCTTCGACTCAAAGCGAGGCCACAATTCAGAGAGACGCTTCTTTGCCTTCAGCTGATGAGAACCCTGGACTTAAATTTCTTGCTGAAGCTTTGGGCACTCTCTTACAAGGACAGAGTCTGCAGCAATCTGCTATGGTGGCACAACAAAAGGACCTCTGTGAGCAGCTGCACCTTCAACATGAGGAGAACCAACGGTTGCTCGGACAAATCTGTGGCACTCAGCCCCCTGCCTCTGTCTCATCCATGCCAACTAGCCAGCCCATGTCATCCTCGGTGTCTCCTCCCTCTCTCCACCAATCCCAGCAGCAGCCCTCACTCCAAGTCCCTTCATCTAGTGTCCCATCTGTGCAGCAGCCATTGCCTCAAGCTCACCTGTTCATGCCGCCTCCAACAGTAAATACTGGTGCTGGTACATCATCTTCGCAGTCTTTTTTCCCGGACATTGAGGAAGCCATCCTGCTGGCAATCGGGCGTCACACCTTCCGGCCAGGCCTTCTTTTCAAACTAGACACTCGGTTGCAGGAAAAGTCTGCAACTACCACTCTTGACTTTGAAAACGGTGCCTTGGTTCAGCATGACAAAGATCCTTCGCCAAAGGACTACTCATCCTGGGGTGCCCTGTATTACCCCCTCCTCTGCTACTTCAGCATCCTTCAGATGCAAGTGCTATCCACTGGATCTACTCTAGCCAGCAAACAGTTTGTTTTTGGCTGTAATGAGTATCTCCATTCGCTGTACACAATGTACCTGGAGTGCAAGTGGACTACGGTCCTCAACTACCATTTCGCAGTCCATGCGAGGCACCTTACTGAGATGACTCACGGTGACTACACTTGATGGGGTGAGATTGATGGCACGCTCGTTAATCGTCACCTCATCAGGCATCCTTGCTCATGTACCTTCAAGGGCAAGTCAAGCATTGTCAAGCCTAGCCTTGATATCTCTAAACAAACTTGCAATGACTTCAATTACCATCAATGTATGCAGGCCAAATGTGGTCGTCTTCACAAGTGCAAAACCTGCGAGAGCACAGAGCATGGGCACTCTTCTTGTCCGATAAAGAAACCAACATAGGAACGAGGTGTGGCGAGAAGATTACCTCTTTTGCCCCTCCTCTCGCCCGAGCCTCTTCGGCAGCCCCCGGTCCCTAACACCTGTCTTGGTTCCTTCGCATCCGCTTCCTCTCCTACCTTTCACAAGGCCCCTCCTCCTATGCTCAAGTCCCTCCCTTTTGCTCATCTTTTCCCAGCCGGACCTCCCCCACCAGCATGCCCCAACTCTGCTCCTTATTGTAACGCCCCCCCATTGTCTACCTCTTCAATCCCACAAGTTCACTCTACACTCATACGGGATGCTTGGGAGTTTTACTTGCAAGACTACCCAGACCAACTGTTTGTACAGTCCTTGCTACATATAATAGATCATGGTGCATTGCTAGGTTTCACTGGTCCTGAGCACTCACAATCTTGCACCAACTTAAAATCGGCATCTGCAGCCCCATCCGCTGTATCATCGGCTATCCAGAAACTCCTACAGAACTCCCATGCTCATAGACCTTTCAAGTCCCCCCCACTCACAGACTTTCGGTCCTCCCCACTAGGCACAGTCACACGCAAGTGTAACCCCAAACGGCGATTAATTAATCATCTCTCTTGGCCCCAAGGTGACTCAGTAAATGATGGCATTCCTGACTCCGAAGGCCATATCAAGTACGAGGCCTTTGAAAGAGCAGTTCAACTGGTTCACTCCTTCAGATGTGGGACACTTCTCGCAAAGTTAGATCTTAAAGAAGTGTTCCACCATATCCCTATTGCCCCATCTCAATGGCATCTGCTCGGCTTTCATTGGGATTTGAAGTTTTACTACCCTGTTGTCCTGATCTTCGGTCTCAAATCTGCCCCTTACATTTTTAACCTCTTTGCTAAGGCTCTCCACTGGATCATCCATCAGCATCTGCCTGATGATCTATGCCATTATCTCGATGATTTTTTGCCAATTTTTCGCCCCAACACCCTCCTCCCTACTGCCAACACTGCCATTGATTGGTGTATGAGCCTGGGCACTCAGCTTGGTCTGTGCTTCCAGGATGAAAAGACCATTCGACCTTGTACATGCCTCGAATATCTTGGACTTGAACTCGACTCCTTAAAAATGGAAGCCCGCCTTCCCGCTGATAAACTAACTTACCTGCATGACCTCCTGAGCTCTACACTCTCTGCCAGTTTCATTTCTCTATGAAGCCTGCAAGAGTTGATTGGTTTCCTTCATTTTGTGTCACAGGTTATCCCTCATTCTCGCGCATTCATTCGCTGTCTCATTGACTTCTCTACTACATTCTCATCCCCCTTCGCCCATTGTCGCATCCCAGCCTATGCTTATGCCGATGTCAAATGGTGGCACACATTTGCCTCTGGCTGGAATGGCATTCGCATCCTTGCTCCCACATACCCCTCAATCCATGTTTATACTGATGCCAGCGGTCGTGAAGGGCTAGGAGGAGTTTTTGGTTGCCACTGGTTCTCATCACGTGTTCCTCGCCATTTTCATGATTGGGACATTCAGTTTAAGGAGATCTACGCAGTCCTGCAAGCAATTTTACGCTGGGGACACCTCTGGCAACACCACCATGTTGTGTTCCATATCGACAATTCTGCTATTGTGAGCGCCCTTGCTAAGGAAACAAACCGCTCCAGGTTTACCATGTCAGTTGTACACTTGATTGTCATGTTGGCGGCTTCCTTAGAATTTTCTTTTTCTTCCTCTTGGCTTTCTTCTGAGTTGAACATGCTTGCTGATGCTGCTTCCCGTTTTCGATATGCTCGTCTATTCACGCTTGCACCATACTTGCCACAACAGAGCTGCTCGACCAACCCCCGGATCGCTGGTATCAAATCTATGCTCACCTCTCCCCGCAGGTTGCCTTCTTCCTATGGCATGGCCCTGCATCCAGCACACGGAAGTCTTACAGTACCGGGCAATGGTCTTTTATCAACTATATCTCCCTCCACCCTCACCTCCTCAATCCCGATGGCTCATATCTCCCCGCAAGCCAAACTGCACTCCTCGAATGGGTTGCCCACCTTGGCTACTCTCGCAGGCTCCTTGCATCAACCATCAAGGCCTACTTGGGACACGTCAAGTCCCTCCATGTTGATGCAGGCCTTCCATGTGAAGCCATCGAGTCACCACTCACCCAATGTGTCATTCGCGGGATTAAGCATTACTTCAGTGACCGTTCCAGAAAACCCACCTGTCCTGTCACCCTTGACATCCTCCATCAACTCATTGCGGTCTCACAGCCATCCACTTCCCTCGACTGGGCCAACGTCGACGCTGCCATTAAGCTGGCCTTCGCTGGCTTTATGCGCTCAGGGGAATTTACAGTAAAAGGCAACAAGTACAAAGCCTTTGACCCCTCAGTTCATCTCACCCACAATGCACTCACATTTCTCCCCAATACCGACAATCCAACCCATGTCACTGTCACCTTCCCAGCCTCTAAAACCGATCCATTCTGGAAAGGTGTCACTATCTACATCGCCACTGTCAATGCACTCACATGTGCTGTCTGCGCATTGCATTCACTGGTCAAGACCAACCCTCAAGCTCCGGAATCACCCCTCTTTTGTAACACTGATGGCAGCCCCCTCCAATATGCCCACTTTGTTGCAAGGTTCCGCAAGCTGCTTGCCTTGGCTGGCCTCGATCCCATGAAGTTTTCTGGACACTCCTTTAGTCGGGGTGCTGCCTCATCAGTGGCTCAAGCTGGATTCACAGAATATAAGATTCAGCAACTAGGGCACTGGCGCAGTGACGCTTACAAGCTATACATCGACGCATCTGTTTCCCGGCTTCTCAACCTTTCCTCTCGTCTTCATTGGGCCGTTCCCAATGCTCCAAATTTCAAGCCTCCGTCTCTTCTTGTCGCACCTTGCATGGCTTGAGCACGGCCCAGTTTCATCCTGGTCGCGCAAGAGAGTGGTGGCGACACAACAGACTTCTTGCTAGCCCATCACGCACAAGAGACAGAGATGATTCGGACAAATGCCTTTGTCCATTTTCTCTGGATGAGACACGTGATCACCGAGCGCAATTTGCGCTTTGACCTCCACATCGTTTTCTTCTATTGTCCACCTGTGGTCACCATCCACATTCCTGCTATGTTTCTAGTATATAGAGTTCATGTTTCTTCTTCTCTGCTCCTCATGTCTCATCTCCCTCACATCTCACGCTCGATAGGTATATACTTCCTTCCTATGTTTCACGTCTCATCTCCCTCACATCTCACGCTCGATAGTCATCAAGACTTCAAGTCGCTTGTTTTTTCTTTGCACCCACCCATTCCACTTCCCTATATATATGTATTTCGCTTCCGCCAGCTTGAGCACAGCCCAGTTTCATCCTGGTCATGGAAGAGAGTGGTGGCGATGCAACAGACTTCTTGCTAGCCCATCACGCACGAGAGACAGAGAGACTGTGCTGGACTGAGATAGTCACATGATGATCACATGACTATGCTGAAATAAGATAATCACATGATGATCACATGACTGTGTTGATAGTCACCTGATTATCACATGACCATGCTGAAATAAGGCAAGTCACATGATAATCACATGACACACTTAAGTGTGGGAAACTTTTACACTTAACCATGGATTGCTGTCACAAAGCTGTGACACCAACCAAAAAGGCAATAGCACCTTCCACAGCCTTCCAAAACCTTCCAAATCTTTCCTGAAGCTTCTCTAAGCTTCTCTGTCTTTCTTCACAGTGCCACAAGGTTCTAAAGTAGTTACATAAGCTAGATAGATGTAGCATAAATAGCCTGCAGTTCAGCAGTGAGGAATAGACAATCTTTCACCCAACCATCACTCATACCTTGAGTAACCTGAAGTGTGACTTCAACACAGCCTTGTACTGAAGTACTGGCTACATTGGCTTGGCACTACACTAAGATTGTAGCTCTCTGATTGGCTCTGAGAAGTACAAGAGTGCTCTATTTTAATTGCAGCAGGCTCTGAATAACTAAGCTGTGAACAGTGAAGTTACTAAGAGTAACTGATTAGTAATCCTGTACATTAGATGCCACTCTGAGCAGTGATCTAATAGTCTTGGTTATTAGTTAATCAATTCACACATTAGATTATTAACTTAACTCTGAGTTAAGTGGGTTAATAGCCTTTTGAGTAATTGATCTTTCTTGGTCCATCAATGCCTGCAGATATTAACCTAACTCAGGGTAAGTGAGTTAATATACTACATTTGTTGAGTTGGAAAACTAGAAAAGCACAGAGAATAGTGAGATACTTGATCTAAGGAAGAGTTCAAGCATTGATCTATCTTTTCATGTCTTGGGGATTATTGTAACCTTTAGTTCACTTGACCCACAGTCCTAAGACTCTAAGTAGCTTTCCCTTTAAAGTATCTGGACCCTTGAATGCCTGACGTTCTTTGATCTTATTAAGTCATTGCACAAACATAGAGCTACACATGTTCAGTTCAATCTCTATTGCTACACTTCCTGTTGCAATACTGGTTACAATTGTTCACTGGAGTATAATTTCTTAATTGGGTTCTCTGTTAAAATAGCTTCAAAGCTTGTATGTGCTTGCAAAGTCAAATATTTTGATTAAACTTTATAATTGTGATTAACATCACAGTTTAGAGTTTAGTTCAACGGTTCCAAAACAGTCACCCCAGTTCAGGTGGTCCTTTTGCTGATCTGAACACTCCTGCAAAGTGTTGCGAATAGCAGTCTTGGTAATGCCCCTAAAGGGGCATAGCAAATAAGATCAAAGGTTCAAGCTCACTGACAGACACAACTACTGATGAGGCAGGGGATCATGTGACTAAGGTTCTTTCTACTAGGAAGAGGTCAAAATAACAAGGCAGATGTATGATAATTGAACTAGAGAATTATACAGGTGGAATAGAAGTACTTATAGTAAAAAGCAAATGCAGGGAGGGACAGATAGAGAGAGGCTAGAACACTGTGGAGTCATAGCATGTGCTAGGGCATGGAGTAAGGGTCAAGCTACACCTCCATGGGGCAAGGCAGCTGATGGGGTCTATGAGTGAAACCCATTGGCTATACCAGACTTCTGCTTGCACTTGATGGCCCTGCACCCTGCAGGGTGGATGTGAATGATGTGAAACAAGAGCAAAGTATCATGGCATAATGGCAGAGATAATGTTCAGTGACCAGCAAATAGTGGTGGAAGTGATATACAGTATGCATGGAGGTGGCATGATGGGATATTTTGGTGATGGTGGGGGTCATGGGTGGTGTGATTGTCTGGGAGTATACCAGGAAAACAGAAATCCTGACACAGGGATGGACCTTCAGTTATTCAGACACTGATTACATAAATCACACTGATGCCAGGTCCATCAGTGGATACATCACAATACCAGGTGGATTTTTATTACTTGGAGCTCAAAGAACAATGTACTGTCTCACTGTAAACAACAGAGGCCAAGTATATAGCCATCACTGAGGGTACCAAGGAATTCATTTCACTTAGATGCACACTCCAGGAGCTTGGATTTGATCAATCTGCACCAACTTCCATTCAGTCTGATAATCTAGGGGCAATAGCACTTTCACATGACACCACCTATCACACCAGGACCAAACCCATCAATGTCACTTATCATTTCATCTGTGAGAAAGTGGCCTCTGACAAGGCTTCACTTACTTATGTCAGGTCAAAGGACAACCCAGTGTATTTAATGATGAAGGGACTGGAGGGAAATCAGCATAAGTATTTGCAGGGGAATTGGGACTTACTGGAGTGAGGGGGAGTGTTAGGATGAGGTAATCAGCTCAGCACTTTGGTGCAGTGAATGATCCATCTTGACAACAAGACAAAGAATATAGTAGACAATATCTCTGAAAGGATAATATAACTAATGATACAGACTACAATATGTGAGTAAAGGAACAAGAGCACATTAGATAGTTAGATATCTCACCTCAGTGTTTGTAGGGAAACAGCTGAGGGGAGACGCAAGACTCAATGCTAAATTTATAGTATGCAACACAATAGATGGATGCATTAGAGTATGAATAAAAAGCCATTACACTCTTATATGAAATTGTAGAGTAATGGAAAGAACAAATGGTGAGACACTTGGGGATGATGCAGTCGTCTTGGGGTTGATTTAGGGCAGAGTCAGCTTCCTTATTCTAACACTCCCCCTCAAGGTAATGCAAGCCTGAGCTCAGCAGCAAAGTGCTTGACTTTGGCTGATGGCAGGGCCTTGGTAAGTGTATCAGCAATCATCAGTGGGGCAGTAAACAAGGTGGATGGATCCATCTTCAATGATCCAGCAGATGAAGTGGCATGGATATCAATATATTTGGTACACACGTGATACTGGTTATCTTTGGAGAGTGTGATTGCAGATTGGTTGTCAGAGAAGAGGGTAGTGGGAGACAAAGCAGTGCTGAAAAGTTGCTGGATGAGTGAGTGAAGCCAGATGGCTTCTTTCACAGCATGAGTTGCAGCCATGTACTCACTTTCTGTGGTTGACAGGGATACTACTATTTCTTGCCGTTTTGCACTCCAAGAGACAGCTCCTCTGTGTATAACAAATGTGTACCCAGAGATAGCATGTTGATCCTCAGCCATGCTTCCATCCACATCTGTGTAGCCACTTAGCTCTGTTTTGCATGTCCATACAGAAGCCAAAGGTTTATCATCCCTTTTAAATACCAGATTATCCTCTTTATGGCTGCAGGTCTGGGTTTTAAAGAGAACTGTGAGACAGTTTGAACAGCAAAGGTGATGTTAAGGCAAGTTCCTAGTGCAGTGTACATCAAGGAACCCACAGCTTCATGGTATGTCATGCATCTGCACAAATTCAGTGGATGTGGCTGGAGACTGGGATGCAGAGAGCTTGATACTTGTTTCCATCAGAGTGAAAATGGGCTTCAAGTCCTGAAAATTGTAATGATGAAGAATGGAGTTGATGTAGGATCACTGTGAGAGGTTAAGGGTACATTTCTCCCTATCACATTTGATTTCAATTCCTAATAGCCAGTGCAATTCACTGAGGTCTGTGATTTCAATGTGCTCAGCTATCTTCATCTTGAAGTTCACAATTAGTTCAATTGTGGTTGCCACAATGGTACATGTATAAGCACAACAATGGTTGCCTGTGTCTTTCAGTGAAAAAATACAGCTTGGTCAACATCACATCATATAAAATGAAGGTAATGTAGCATGATTTCCACCAGCTTCTGATACCGGCACTGTCCTGATTGTTTCAGTCTGTACAGGGTTTTGCAAAGTTGGCAGACTTTGCCAGCTGTGTTTGGTGCATGATAACCAGGAGGCTGCAACATGTGGATATTTTCCTGTTTGGTGAGTTCTCCATTGAGGTAAGCACCTTTGATATCTATCTGATATAGTTCCATGTCTTCTGCAGTGGCCATAGCAAGAGTTGCTCAAATCAACGCAAGTTTGGCAACTGGAGCAAAGGTGTCAAAATAGTCAACACCTGGGATTTGAGAAAACCCCTGTGCAACAAGTCATGCTTTGTAACAGACCACGTTACCTGCAGCATCCTTCTTTGCTTGGAATACCCATTTCAAGCCTACTATGTTGGCACCAGTGGGTGGATTGGTGAGTTCAAGCACTTGCTCTGGTGCTTTCTCACTAATAAGGGGAAGCTGTATGCCTGATGTGACAGTGGGGGAAGATAGGCATATAAAGGTAGTGCCATGCCCTTCGAGGAGATCACAGACATGCTGGCTTGGTTTTCGGATGGGTTTAGAGGAGACAAGTTTGTCATTTGCTGGTGAGTCATTGTTGATTGAAGGAGCTGGACTGGCTGGGTGGGTGTCAGGTGCAATTGGAGCAGCAGAAGCAGGTTTTGTAGGATTGGGTGAGTTAGTTGTTGTTTCAACTAGCTCCCAGTTCTCCCCTTCAAGACAATCAACTGACGAGCATGTCTTGTCATGATATACTTGTGCTCAACTGACATGGTCTTTGCATCAGGCCAGTAGATACAAAAACCATTGCTGTGTTCATCCATCCCTAGCCAACATCCTTCTCTGATGCACCCTCCTAGCTTGTCTCCCCCTTTCACTCACACCCAGACTTTCTCACCCCATTCCTACACATGCCATAAGTCAGGCTTCTTGCCAAAAACGGCCTCAAATGGAGTTTTCCCACCAACAGCTTTTGTAGGAGTATGGTTCAAGAGCCAGACAATGTGATGGGCAGCCTCTCCCCAAAGAGTGCATTGGAAGCCCACTGGCATGTGGCAAGGCATGTATTCGTTCAATGATTGTGCAGTTCTGATGTTCTGCAACACTGTTATGCTGGGGTGTGTCATGGACTGTAAGCTTCTGTGTAGTACCTTTTGATTTGAGATAGAGAACAAATTCATTTCCCAGGTACTTGCCACCACGGTCAGAATGGAGGATCTTGACACAAACATTGAGGTTTGTGCTGCACCACACTTCATATTCTTGGTAGGCGGTAAAAGCATTGCTTTTGTTTTGCAGAAGATGGAGGTGGGTCAAGCGAGTCTTGTATTATGAGAAAGGATTTCATACCACTTGCCAAGTAACACCTGCTACTTCCATGAATTCAGCATACGTATTCCACTTATACGGGAAACAATCCAGATTTGGGGCTTCGCAGCCAGGCGTCTCGTTGCCAATCACGACTCCTCCTTGATCAAGAGACTAGAGGCCCTCCAGGCACATTGACAGATCCACTCGCCCAGAACGTTGAATAGAGGCATATGGCAAACCATTGACCGATGATAAATGTTGCACACCTCTATTAGGGAAGGTACTTGCAACGACAGCCTCCGCATACATGTCACCCAGCGTCCAACCCTCGGCCAGAGCAAAGCGAGTGGGAATGTCTTGACGCTGAAGATAACCCCAGGAAAAGGGTGTATTTTTTATAACCCATTGGTTGTTGTCTCCCTGTGCGAACGCGTTGTGATCTGCAGTGAACCCTGTACCAACGATATGGCATCATGCCAGCATCCGACTGGCACCACTGACCATTACTTGCAGCAATCATACGTTGTGTCGCTAAGCTGATGGTACCGCCAGCTTCATTTATAAAAAAGGGTCAAAGGTCGGCCGTCGCATTGGTGATCGTGGAATTAAAAGGCCTTAGAGTGTACGGGTCATTACGCTACGGCTGTATTCCAGTACCCTGTACTTACTGAAACCATATCGGCCTGCTGTTCTCGGCGATGTGAATGTTGGGGTTAGCAAAGCCACGAACTCCAGCCATCATACCAAAATATTTTTCAAGGGCGTTTAAAAAACATATCACAGCATCCAAATGACCACACACATGATCGAAGGCTCGATTTTCCTGCATAAGGAGGACCACTGGGGTCCCGTTTGATCAAGGTCAGATTATGTCAGCCACAGAACCACAGACACGCCGTGTCATACCATGTTCGACATCTTGGATCGTGCCCGTCTGTGCCAAGATAGGAATGAACCTAATATCAACGATCGAATTAGGTTACTATTTAGACAGGTCATTGTGGATTCCACAGGTTGCTTAGTCCGATATGATACATACCAGCCTGCGTATTCTTTAAGCAGCCATCGCGGAGTACATGCTGTGGATGAGGTAAATGACATGCGTTCGCACTAAATATGCAGACAGACGCGAACGACAAACAGATAATGGTTGGCTGAGTCAAGCGGATGGCTTTCCATACATTAAAATTCCAAAATTCCTACAGTAATTCGGAGGCCAAAGATTCGGAACAGTGAGCCGGGAGCAAGCCGGTATCATGACAAGAACTGGAAGAAGAGTGATCATGCTCAACATATACCTCCAAACCAACTTCTCAGTGAATTCTCTGCGAAGATCCCGAGGTCACAAACACGAGGCGCAGAACAATCCTTCCTCAGGAGAAACCTTCAATCCACAGTGTTATTGCCACTTGAATTTAACCGGAGGTCCGCTGTTACGCGAACATCCATCGGACTGGAGAGTCGGCTGAGCGCTGAAAGGACGTTGTCACTTATTCAATCTAAGTGTGCGAGTGGTGTGTCCGACTTAAAGCTTAATCTTCTAGTTCCCATGGGAAGCTAAGTAATCTCGATCACGAGGGTACAATTTGATGATGGTTTCCGTCCATCCACTGCGGCTGGTGTTCAGCGTGCTATTTTTTCTCGTTACGCTCTGGTTTCTTGTCCATCGGGAAGACCTTCGTCAACATCTAGACAACTGGGGTTCCAAGTCCGTGTCGAACATTGAAGTTCCGTTTGACGCTCGTCTCAACCCTGGAATCCATGCTCGAAGACATGCTACAAATTTGGAGTTGGACTGGGTAATCCGACAAGAACTCCGTTCACCTGATGGAGTTCAAAAATCGGTCTACACTGTCAACGGTCTGTAATATGTCCCTGGCTTGTGGAGATGCTGAAGATGGTGCTATGTAGGTGTGTTTCCTGGGCCAACAATTGAGGCTCGGTCGGGCGATCGTATCCTGCTGAAAGTATGGAATAAGCTGGACACAGAACCCATTGCTGTTCATTTCCATGGTATACGGCAACTTGGTTCTAACTCCATGGATGGCACCCCTGGTTTGACACAGGTAGTGTTCGAAACCTTCTGTGTCAAAGAAAAACGTTAATCGCAACGGTATAACCCGCATCTCAAGTGTGCAATTCAACCTGGACATTCGTTCCTTTACAATTTCACGATATACAACCAAACCGGCACATATTGGTATGTATATCGATACCAGGTAGTAACGACCCGGTGTTTACGGACCGTTTCTCAGGTGGCACTCCCATTCCCTCAGTCAACGAGCAGATGGACTCTTTGGAGCCTTCGTAATCCACGACCTTATTGGCAGCAGTCCATCTCAACCGACAGGTGTTGGGCATTCCAAAGAAGATCTCCGTAGTCTTCGCGAACAGCAAGATCCGTTTCTCTCCGAGCGCTTGCTGCTCATTGGAGACTGGTACCATCGCAACGCTACCGCCATGCTCAGCTGGTACAGGAGCAAGAGAAGCTATGGCTTTGTACGCTGAAAACACCTTATTTCGAGTTTCTATCTAATTTTAATCCTCAGGAACCCACTCCGGAGACAGCGTTGTTTAATGGTGTCAATGTGTTTGATTGCTCCCGTGCGAGCCGCTTTGTGAAATGTGACCCGTCAAAGGGGAGAAAGCCCTATTTATTTCTCGACCTCCACTCTAAAACACGACTGCGGTTGGTGAATACTGGGTATGTTGCTGTTTGATATAAAAAATTCAACTGTACCAATGGTCTGACCGGTTGGCAAGAAATCTTGCTGACCTTGAGATTTCGCTAGGATCTCACTCCTTAATCATTATCGAGGCTGATGGATCACGCGTGATCCCACAAAGAGTTAAATCTGTGGTTCTCTCCCCAGGACAAAGATACTCTGTCATTCCGGAATCCCGTCCATCGATCAAGCCTCGCGAAGGGGACTCATTTTGGCTCCGCCTCCGTATGAGCGAAGAATGTTTCAATATACCCAGTAAGATATAGGTCAGTATACACTATATAAATAATCATAGACATCTTATAGATGCAGCACTGGACATGGAGCAATATTTACGCGTATTCTATGGCGATCCACGGACCACACAAAGTTCTGGTCCCGCTTCGCCATTTGCCCTAGACGCGGAACTATCCGAGTTCAACCTATTCTCCTTAAAACCACTTCAGAACACCATATTACTTCCAGCAGATCAACAAATCATGATCTATGTAAACTCCATGAAGATGGATCGCCTCGGTGGAATCCCATACGGCTATGTTAATCACACTAGCTGGGTCCCCGATGCGACCGAACCACTATTATTGCGAGACACAGAGAGAAGCCTTGTGAGCGGGTGGGGTGAACATCAACTGGTCGTGACTACTGACCGCACAGCGGCGAGTGTCATCGAGTTGATTATCAATAACTTGGACGAGGGGCCTCATCCCTTTCATCTGGTGAGCCCATTCAATTTAGCGCATACTACCAATGATGGACACTATCTTAATATCAGCATGGCCATCATTTTTATCCACTGTACACCCACAAGTCCACATACGGCTGGGGTATGTATAACTATACGGCGGGTCACTCCTCACAGGAGATGGCGCCTGTCCTCAGGGATACCCTTACAATTCCGCGAAGGGGACATGCTATAATTCGTTTTCTAGCTGATGCTCCAGGCATGTGGCTCTTCCACTGTCATGTGCTGGTCCATCTAAATACAGGGTGCGCTGCACTTCTTATTTTTAATTATTCTGTGAAACCTGACACCTACCAGAATGGCGATGACATTCAATGTGAGACCAGACCTTGTTCCTGGATACGAGAGGCAGGCCGTTCTGGACAACTGCTTGGCTTCTCAATCATTAACTGGCTAATGGTCCAAATCAAATGGGGTGTGGGGCAGCTCCCCGGGCGCTCTCGCGCAGAGCATGCATCATTCGTAGACAGACCTGCACGTCTCGCTGTAACTGAGACCACTACGGACTGTTTTCTTGAACAAATGCAAAAAGATGCCAGGAATACATCCTGTGAAACAAATGGACCCCACGCATGCTGTACTAAATCAGGCCGTACGCATGTAATTATTCCGAAATATATCAACTACTGTGAAACGGGCACGCGGGTACTCAGTAAAGCTTTTTCCCGCTAAATTAGCGGCAGGACGCAACTTGAACCATGAGGTCAGTCTGTGCATGTTTACAACTTTATGTAGAACCCATTAAAATTCTACTACTCGCCTGGTAAGAGCATGAGCACTTCTCGTCTACTATTGCGGGCAAAGAGCATTGATGTGTTATCGATGACGCACCCCCGCAGTACAACATGCTTTTGGTACGGTATTACCTGAGCCGTGTCTCCATGCCAACCATCTTCTGCAACAAGCAAACCTGAGGTTGAACGTTGAACGTGAAAACTGTACGCGTGGAAGCAAAAGACAAGTCAACGGACGTATTTATTTGCTGCGAATGCCTTCATGATCAGATGCGCTCCCGGCCTCCCCCACCGATGCTTCGGTGGGAGCGACCGGGGAGGCGAGACCGGTGGAGAAGTTCCCAGGTAATGCATCTCCTATCGATGGGCAAGAAAATTCATCATTAATATTTTACGCCTCGGATTTACAGAGAGGAGTAGACGGGCTAGAAAACCGAGGAACTCAGCGTTGCAGTGCCGGTCAGCTGGCCGCGGGCTAATATTGTCTGCAACACGACTCAAAAGCTCATACCAGGCTTAAAGTTACACCCAAGACTTGCCATGACACCATTCATGGGCAAGGTTCACGGCTCATTATTGGGACTCCAAAGTATGTCTGGCTTGGCGAATTGCGCAAGGCCTCACGGTTCCCGACGCTACGGTTGGTGTGTGGGCTTATGTCAGCCGTCTGGAAAATAAACCCTACCCCTTGATATGTACCGTAGTCGCTGATATCCATGGACTTCGTGGGTCCTGGGCCTGACATACAAATAACCAGGGTTAAATTAAGTGGCAAACTTACTTTGGACAGAGACATCAACGGCTGTACGACACTTACTGTATAGTTCCCATATTCGTTCGTTTACAGCACCAGGACAGCATGTGACGCGGAATATGCCGGCATACACAGAAGGTGGCAGACGAAGGCCGTGTCTTTGGGTACAAGGGGCCAAAGCGCTCAACTTACCCTTTAAACTCAACCGCGATCTACGTTACTGCAGTGCTCGCCGCCAACATTGTTGATGGCAACGCCAGAATTTCTAGTTATACCTTCCACTACTCTCCACCCACACGCCTCTGCGTCAGACACACAAAGCTCAGAGAGCTTTCGTAGCTCGAGCGAGGACACAGCAGTAACCATTTTTTCAATGTACACCGATACACGCGACAACTGGGCAGCTAACACAAAGGTCCTCGCCTTGGACAGCGTTAATGCTGTTGCTCGTTCGCGCAGAAGCATTGATCTGATTCCAGCGTCTCAGGCCTGGCGTGGGACGTCAGACAGCAATATTAGGAAGCAGAGCTCGTCAGCCCCAGCACGGCCTAGCTCTGCAAATGCCCCCCACAAGAGACTCAACAAACCTCCGTCTGCTTTCCAGAACGGCCATGTAGTTCCTGATCTTGTCGATTCAAGACACTCCGTCGTGACGGGCTCTTACCGCACTTCTGAAGAATCTACCTTTTTGCCTTACACTCGTGATCACACATCTCAACACGAGAAGCTTCCTTCGACTCCGCCCAAGCCACCTTCTCGTGTTCCATCACAAAACTTCGTGGTCGAACGGGACCCTTCCCCAGCCGTGCCGTCACCATTGCTGTTACCGCACGCAGGTCCATCCGGTTTAAGCCCTAATCCCTCCCTTCTAACGCAGAGATCCGAAGGGGAAGATCCCGATTCGTTCCATGTACGCTCTACCTACGCACAGCTGGACGCCGAGGGTGTGCGTGGGGATGGGTACGAAGAAGGCGTAGAGCTCACACGCGCGAAACAGGGTGGCACAACCTATCTCACCTCACAGCCCTATGACCGAGGTCGAGCGAGCGACCTGACTGCCGAGGAGTTAGCTGTGTTGGCCAGTGTGGATCGGTTCGTTATTAGCGCCCTGTATCGGTTTAATTTACAACCGGGTCATTTAGATACGGCTTTATTGTCGCACCGTCGGCAGCCAGCGATCGCCTTCTTCTCTTGCCATTGTCCAAACTGTCCAAACCGCTAACCCCCGTCGCGTCATCGCCACCCTCGGCCTTGTCACCGGTACCTGCACCACTACCTACCCTTCCACCAACAGAGCTTTCGAGCGCCGCGCGCGAGAAGGAGCTCAAACGCGCCGCCAAATGGGGGCGCATGCTTGAGTCCGAATCCCGCAATGGAGGTGGGAACGTGTTAGCCTGGCGAGTTGTGGCACGCAAAGAACGAAAGCTCCGGGAGCGTGTATACAAAGGCATTCCAGACGCCTGGCGAGCTGCCGCGTGGGGCCTACTTATCGAGCGATACACAGGCGCGACGCGCGCATCTCACGAGGTTCTCGCTCGGCAATATCGAGTGAGTATCCCAAGTTGCGTCCCTTATGCAATTAGCGTCTGACGCACGCACAGGAGTCGCTCGACAAGGCGTCAAGTTTTGACATACAGATTGACCTGGACGTCCCGCGGACAATATCTGGGCACGTTATGTTTCGAACACGCTACGGCCTTGGTCAACGCTCGCTCTTTCATGTTTTGCACGCGTTTTCACTGCTTTGTCCAGATTGTGGGTACGTACAGGGAATGGGGCCGATTGCCGCAACTCTCTTGTGCTATTATGAGCCAGAGAAGGTGTACGCCGTACTGGCGCAACTTCATGATGCATATGCAATGCATGCGATATTCAGCCCGGGGTTCCCTGGACTCCTCGAGTCTATCTACGTGCAGGAACGCGTAATGGAACGGATGTTACCTGACGTGTATGCATCGTTTGTAAGTACCTGTTGTATAGTGTTTGTTAGTGTTCCTCACTGCTTCTGTGATGTAGAAGAAGCATATGATCTCGTCGACGTCGTACACGACAAAGTGGTACATCACACTGTTTTCCAACTCGATACCATTCCAGACGCAACTGCGACTATGGGATGCGTTTTTCCTTGAGGGACGTGATATGATAGTCATCGTCGCCATTGCTGTTATCTGGGTTTTCAAAGGTAAGTTGCTGTTCATCTCCCAATGTATTGTTGTGACCAATCAATTGCAATAGAGCAACTGACGGCTGCTGCTGCGAATTTTGAGACGATCCTTTCCTTACTTTCATCTTTCTTCGCCCCGGAGTCAGAGGACGCACTCATGAAGTGGATTGAGCGTGCGCTTGGGGACAAGAAACTCCGTGCAGACATGCAGATGTGGCGGCGAGAATGGCACGAGCTTGTTGCACAGGGCAAAGACCGTGACGTCTTGTTATAGCATCGGCTGTCTGTCCGTTCGTCCTTATCTCCGTGCTTTATCTGTTCTGCTTTTCGCCTCTGTTGTTGCTCTCCGCTCATTCTCTGGATTTCAATTATTGGCATACCTCTGCTCTTCGTTCAGTATTAATCGGTAATATTGCATCATTATAGCTTCTACGAGACCCGCTCATGACGCGCATCCTCTAACTTCACACACTCACTCATCTTCGTCTCTCTTACCCGCACTAAACGCATGGACCGCTTTAGATTAAGTGCACTTACACTGTCATTTAACGCAATTAGCTGTACTCTAGCAATATCCATCCAGATAGATGATATTTCTTGCATGCATTTTGCTTGGCCTGACGTCGAACTCGCTGGTGGTAGCAATGGCTGCAGCTCTAACGGGTTGAGAGCCTACGTCCTGCATCATCAACGTTGAAGCCACAAATTACGCGAAGCAAATGTACCCCATCTGAATCACCCAAAGACTCTGATCCGTCACAACTTCGTTGATTTCATTGCCAATTTTACCTTACAAGATGGCTACTGTTCGTTCACAATACTAATACCCTCACGTCACCTTCACGACCAACTTCCCAACCGTAGTGCGGCCGACAATATCCAAATGACTTTGCCGGATTCCCTCCAGAGAGAAAGGGTACTCTTTGAAGATCTTGATGTTCAGCTTGCCCTGCGCTATGAGGCCCCATAATTCGGTGGTGTACTTGTAGATTTCTTCGGGCGTCGTGAGGTAATTAAACACTCTGCAGGAAAGACATGGTGAGCGTGTAAGGCATGCGAGCAGACAGCGAGATTGGAGGATTGAGAGAATGAAGGTGAAGTAGAGTATTGAAGGGGAGGGGAGAGTAGTCAAGGCGGAAAAGGGAGGAAGGGATAGGTAGGGAAGAAGTGGAGAGAAAGGCATACACTGGCCGACAAACTTTAATATTTTTCGCGCCCAGTTTGAGAGCTGTTGGTCATGTCAGAAATGTGTGCCCACCATACTGTAGTAAACATAGACTTACGGGGAAACGGTGGGACAGCACCCGACGCGTTTCCTACCGAGACAATGGTACCTTTTCTACGGATGAGGTCGAAGTTGGCTTCCCATCTATAACCACATTGTTAGATATTAAGACGTACAAGGAGAAAAAGAAAAGCTGACGTATCCTTACCCACACCGTCGAACACGGCATGCACCCCTTCTCCACCGGTGATCTCAAGCACTCGCGCAACGGTGTCCTCTTTTGTGTAGATGATCATCTCTTTCGCGCCGTTCTCCTTCGCAATCTGCGCCTTCTCTTCAGTGGATGTAGTACCGATGACGTTAACCCCTCGTGATGACGCGATCTGGGTGAAAAGGAGGCCTGCACATATATACTTTAGTCTGACGTGGAGATACGCATCAAGCTAGGGACGGTGACCTAGACCACCGGCCGCAGTGTGTACTAGGATCCATTCGCCAGGCTGTGGTGCGTAAGCTTCGGCAAGGAAGGTGACAGCAGTAAGGCCTTGAGTCAATGATGCAGCACCTGTGCGCGTGGATATCGTGGGAGGTAATGGGCTTGTTCCGGTATACGGTGCAACGACATATTCCGCATTGACACCTTGCTTTCGCTGTGAACAAGGTGTCAAGTCAGACGCAGGTCATTTTGTGAGACCAGTCCAATTAACATACAACAGCGACCTGGATCACGAGTATTTCAGTACATGTTGATGATAGTATGGGAGACAGTACATACTTTGGTTCCAATCTGATAACCTCCTTTCTTGTACCATGGGTCTTGGAGGACTTTCGGGTCTGTGGGTAACTGGACGACTTCTCCAGCGGCCTCGTTACCAAGAATCATGGGCCACGACGAATTGGGGTAGAGGCCTTTCCGTTGGTACGTATCGATAAAATTCACACCAGTCTGTCCACGATAAATATCTTATAACTATAATCGATGTATTTACCCTCACGTATTCAACTTTGATCAAGAGCTCAGAGGGAGAGGGCTTCGGGGTGGGAAGCGTGGACTCCTCGATGACAGAGGTATCGCCGTGCTTTGGGATCGTGAATGCACGCATCGTTGGTGGAATTGTAACGCTAGCCATGCCTCTGCGAGATAGATTTACAGTTGGACGAAAGTGGTTGAGGACAAGAGAAAGTCTCATTTAACTGATCATTGCAACCGTGGGACGCCGCCACTGCTAAGTCATTTGCGGCCCGGTCCAACGGCACGGCTTAGGTGCAGAAGCCGCTGACTTTCGGGGCACTCACTCGCACCCACAGTCACACGGCTGACAAACACTGAGCCCCCGGCGTATGGTTGAGGGAAAGTGTATTAGTTATTTGGTTATATATTACAATTTATGTTGGCATTGGGCGGCGGTACGGAAGTAATGGTGGTGTTATTGATGATCGCTGACTGACGTTGGCATGGCGGACAATGCTGGTTAGCGATGGAAGGGTGCGACCAATAAGGGACATGTCCCTCGTATGGACCACCACTATACACGGTGGTGGTTGATGGTGAGTGCGGATGTAACGTCTAACGGCGATTACTACTGTTCACCACTGGCCAGCACTAAACCCGGTGGAGCGTATATTACTCCCAGCGGCCACCACCGACTGCCACCATAATATGCAATCGCTGGGCCTGCAATTGCTTCGACACTAACCGCTACAGGCTCGTCCCAGGAGTGACTGAAATATTATCATATTCGAAAGTGAGCGGACGAAGTAACCGTGTTCGTCGCTGTGAGCACATCTGTACATCCAGGTGAAGTTACGTATGCTACATACAACAGGTCTTCTGATGTACTTATGCCCTTCGATAAGGGTGCGTGCAATCTCGGAGACATCAGGGAAACCAGCTTGAAATCACACGCCTACTACTGACCAGCACCACAAACACGCCAGTATGCCATTGAGAATGGATACCTTCCATATTTTTCATGGGAGACTAAAGTCCAACTAAGACAAAAACAGGTATTTTCCACCACCAACACGACCAACGAGAGCTCAATCCAAAAACCCTTGACCCGAATCCGCACTCGTTGTCACAGAAAAAACACTAAAGGTCTGCTGGTGATCACCCAACAGAACGCTTGTCTTGCTCTCCGAGAACGAGAGGAACTTTCCGCTTGGGACTTGTTGCACGGTATAACCCTTTCCGAAACTGAGGTCCGTAATGTTGAAGATAGCAGCATCGTGGATCAGCGTAGTCTGTTTGTGATTCGAGTCCAAAAACCCGGTAGAAGGACTACCCGCGAACTGGATGTTGAAAGTCGTGGCCGGAGGGGGCGCGGTAGCGTGCAAGATGAAACGATGTGTCAGTGCATCATGTGATGGTACAGCGGGGGCGACCTTGAGCCCTTGACTTTGAATGTCGAAGGCGAGTGCTTGACCGTTGGACTCGAAGACTAGGTGCCGTCCTTCGGTAAGTGCGCCTCGAATGCCCTGTTTGTGAATGGTCAATCGAGGCCACTATAAATACGCATTAGTGCGTCACTTGCTTTGAATCCATTCTCGATAATTAGTGAAGTTTGGCGGGTTTGTTCGCCAAACGGTACCTGAGGCTCAGGGTCCGGGAACATGGCTTGGCATTCAGCAGTGCCTTCAGAGACGGTCATTTAGTTTGCTACAGTATGTATCTCAATATAGCTGTGTGCACACCGATAAATTGGCCCTGCGCATTCGTCTTCGGGGTAGGGGGCACAGGGAGATTGGGAATGCTAAGGTCAGGCTACAGCACATCGTCGGCATCCTATATACGGAGGTGACATTGTAACGAACTGACATGTGCAAAGTCGAACATCTGTGTGAGGTCCGACATATGTTGACGCCGCCAGGAATTGAGTTGGGTTGTGACAACGTTCTTTCCCTTTGAGGCCAGCCATTTTTCCTGTGTAAATATGAGCTCCTAGGCAAAATTGACAACAAAATAGTCTCACCATGAACATTATCTGAGAGCTGTGGTCACTGTGAGCCGTGAAGACATGGCCCCCACGGGTCCATGGACTAATGACATAGAAAGGGAGACGAAATCCGGGGCCAGAGAAGACCGGGGTTGGACCAGGGTTGAAGGGGTCCTGGACAATAGAGACCATGTAAGGGGGAGGGAGGGGGAGACATGAGGCGGCTGATGTCTACCTACCGTGCTCAGCCATTCTCCTGGCGTACCCGTCGGAGAAAAAATGGGAAGCACACTAAAGCGCATCATTGTCTGGAACAGCAAATTCGATTAACCTGGTGCTGGCTTACTGGTCCCCCCATCCGCCGGTTTCATCGTACGAGATCATAAGTACGGTAGAGCTATATTTAGGACTCTTCGTCACTGCGTTCACGACTTGCTGCTGCAACCACCCGCCATCCCGAGGGCCGAAGGGTGGATGCTCTGAGAGCTCTGCTGGGCCGATAATGTAACTAACTTGAGGGAGTACTCCCTTGGCCGCTGCGTCATAGAAAGCGTCCAGGCCAATGAAAGACATCCCTTTTTGAGCGAGGGCACTGCCGTTCGGAGCAGTTTGAAACTGTTCAAACCACGCCATTCTATGCGCTCTCCCATCAGCGTGGCTCATATTTATGTTAGATCTGTACCCACGGATTATCATCAAAATTGTCGGTGTCTTGGGATGAAATGTCAGCACGTCAAACCGAGGTGACTTATGCTTAATGCACCTTGATACTGAAAGAATGGTGAGATGCTCTAGCTCGGGTGTGTGAAGAAAGAAAGAAATTCGTACCACTTGCCATGTAACGTTGGCGTCTTCCAGGAACTCAGGAAATGTCTTCCACTTCGTCGGAAAGCAGCTGATATTAGGGGCATCACAACCAGGGGTTTCGTTGTTGTCGACAGTGACGCCTCCTTGGTCGAGGGTCTGAGGGCCTCCCGGAACATTGATGGATCCGCTGGCCCAAAACACTATGAAAGTGGACATCAATCGTGTATAATTTTGTGGGGAGCAAATTCATTACACCAACCTCTGTTAGGGTTAGTGCTCGCCACTACACTTTGTGCATACATGTCGGCGATAGTCCATCCCTCGGCAAGACCAAAGTGGGTAGGAATGTCCTGCCGTTTATAATAACTCCAGGAAAATGGCGTGTTGTGTAGAGCCCAGAGGTTGTTGTCGCCGTTCGCAAACGCGTTGTGGTTCGCAGTCCAGCCTACCGCATGCCGTCATGTCAGCGATATATGGGACATAAGGTAGGATTTAAACTTGCCATTCGATCCTGCGACCATGCATTGGGTAGCCTCGCCTAGATTACCGCCTGCAGCATTGATGTAAAACGGGAGAAGCGCTGTTGTTTTGTTGGACAGAGAACCATCCACTTTCCTTCAGCATCATATTAAACATGCTGACACCGTGAAATAGAGTTCTTGCACTCACTGGAACCACACAGGGTTGCCGTTTTGGGCGACGTGAACATTTGGGTCTGCGAATCCGCGAACGCCAGCCATTGTTCCAAAGTACTACGCACAGAGGAATTCAGTAGGCGACCCAGGTAATGGGTGGTAGGCGGACATACATGGTCAAAGGCTCTATTCTCCTGCATGAACAGAACCACTAAACAAGATGTTAATTCGAGGTCTGATTGGAATCTCAGATAACGCACCGTGTTCTACATCCTGAATAGTTCCAGTTTGGGCCGAACCCTTCAAGACCGAAGATGATAATGCCAAGAAAGAGCCACACAGTTTAAGGAAAGTGGCCATGGTGCCAGGCCGTAACAGTAGTTGTACAGATGCCATCCCCTTTCGTTTTTATCAAGTTCATTGGTTAAACGTGCACGTGCGTCCGATAATGTGGGATAGATGTACAGGTACTAACTGCATAGGAAAAGTAACTCTCCGGCGCATACTGTGGCGGTCCGAGGACTCCGACGCTATTTCGACGAGGTCGAAGGGAATACTGTAATACAGCTGTTAATATATCAGGAACAAGCTAGATTTGTCAGATGGTCTTCTTACAGATGCGATGTTGCATTTCAATTTACGGCAGTGGTATTATTGGCGCAATTTATCTTGTAAGAATGTAAGGCCAATAATATTGACAGTCCACCTATCTTCCAAACGATTTCTGCCGCACTGTATTTCCCTCACAGGTACATGCAAAGCAACTAGTAACAGTGTATAACAGAATTGAATGCAACAACAATTGAACTTTGCCGTAACGATGTTGAAAAAAATGATTTCATTTAGGTGGTGAACGAACAAACATCTGGAGAATGTCAGCCACATGCACACAACTTCTAGAAATATTCCACGTATGTAGGATTTTAATTTCTGCATGGCACATGTCGGAGTGTCGGAGTTGAAGAACAACCGGATTGGTGCCGAGCCTGGACTTTATTCTTGACTGTCGCCGTAAGGACTAGGGACATTGGATCACTGCCTTTTGTTCTATAATGTGGCATTCTTGATCCTGCTGTTCGCGATAACTTACTTATAATACGTTGTTTGTAGGGAAGAAGACGACGACGATTTCATCTACGGGGCAGGGGCTTCAGAGTCAGTCCCGGATCAGCCACAATCTTCAATTGTGTTTGGTGAGGCACTCTATCACTTTTACAGTTCTTCGGGTTAAACTTGTGATGATGTATATCTCTGAATAACTGAATGATGCACTCTTTCACACCCGTGCATTAGAACCTCAACTGTAAGTCTCATGAGCTGATCGCGTACGAAGAGAATGGCCTCAAGCATCCGCAGTGTCAAACCTGTCGAGCCTCTAGATGCTAGCGATCCGTTGTTAGGCGATATTTTGACACGGGAACCGTTGCAAAACGGTGAAGGGGAGGAGATCAACCAAGACGAAGAAATCGTCGAGGAAGAGGAAGGCGAAGAAGAGGATGAAGAATCCGTGGGTTCTAGGTTATATAGTGCAAGGCATTGTTCACTAACACTGTCCAGGACATCGAGATCATTGTTGACCCAGAAGAAAGGAATAAATCAATGGGACGCGATTTCAGGTTAGCACGGCGTCACTATCGAGGGCCTAGCTTAAGCTAATTAAACGATTAGACAGCCGACTGGAAACCGTTCAACCAGCTTTGGTTCCCCACCAGCTGCAACCACTGGGACTCCTCCACCTGGCCCAAGAGGTTTTTATGCCGTGAAACCTTGTTCCATTCTTTACTTAACCTCTCGCAGCTCCACATCTTACCACGGAATATACACCCACCCCACGTGGTGAGGCTATACCTCGCAAAACTTCTGTTCCGCCACAAGCACCCTTGCAAAAGACGCCGTCTGGAAGTGAACCCCGTACTACAACCCCTCCCTTGCCTGGACAAGATACATTGTCCCTCCCACCTGTTACAGCTCCGCTATCACATCCTTCTATTAATCCCTCAGAACCTGGCGTAATCGAAGGGCGATCCATCTTCGAAGTCGATATGGACGCGCTTACCGAGAAGCCGTGGCGCCGCCCAGGCTCAGATCTCAGCGACTACTTCAACTACGGTTTTGACGAGGTGTCCTGGGAGGCGTACTGCTATCGTAGACGCGATTTGGGCGAAATGGCAAACCACTTGAAAGGTGCTGTCACGGTATGTACTACTGACACTTGTCTGTGGTGCCGCCTGATTTGCACTTCACATTTCCGTAGAATTTTGCCGGAATGCCTGAGGATCAGATCACAGCACTTCCACCAGAGGTTCGCGCAATGGTAATGACGGGGGCCACTTCTCTTATGTCAAGCGGACCAATGCCTCACGGCGCACCTCAGATGATGGGGGTTGGGGTTGGGGGTCCTGGTCCGATGATGCATCCACATCCACATGAGATGGGTATGATGGGTGTGATGAATGGCAGCGAGATGCAGCAGGCTGCAAGCATGATGCAAGGTTCAGTGCCAGAAGGCGATGTGATGGGCATGCAGGGCATGCAGCAAGAAGGCTTCCAGCAAAATGTCCCGGGACCCGGCCAAATGATGGGGATGGGCCAGGAGTATGCGATGCAGGTGAATCGTTTCTTGTGATATCGCTGCGGGTGACACTGACTCGTTTCAGGATCCCAGTGCGCTGGGCATGTATCAACAAAATATGGACGGCGGTGGCACACCGGGTCAGGTCCAAACTCAAGGGCCTGCTCAAGGTCCTGTTCCTGGTCCTTCCCCCGTTGCAGGTTCTGGTCCAACTGGACCAGCGGCAGTCCGTGGCGGCGGTCCATCCCAAGGTGGCTTCCGAGGCCGGGCTGTCAGCTCACCTGCGATGGGCATGCGCGGCCGAGGCGGATTCGGCAGTAGAGGCAGAGGCCGTGGCGCCATGTTCGTCCCGGACGGAGGTTAGTTAACCGTTCATCCCCATTCAACCTGTTTCCTCATCCAGGTCGCTTGCCATGCCATATACCAGCACCGCCGCCAATACCTGTTCGACCAGCTTCTCCACTTCCACCTGGTGTTCCGACCGGTCCTAGAAATCAGAATCGGTACAAAGATCGTGATGGCAATGCACCTGCTGTTGATGGGTTAGATTACGGGGGTACACAGGGCGCGTCGCTGGAATCGGATGATAGAGGGAATGCTAGGTATGTTGACTTACCGTGCCTGGAGTAAAGCGCGTTTAAAATCCACATATTCAACAGAAAACGGCGAGGGTCTCCAGGTCAGGATGAAGCAAGGTCGTCGAAAAGACGATGAGCCTTTGTCTAACTATGTGTCTAAAATTCTTATATAATCTGGCTCTTCGTCCTGTACGATCGGCCGATCGATAAATATTGAATAATGAAGCGTCTTGAGTGCATTCATCCCAAGACACCTTTTGCAACTCGAAACTCATTGAGGTATATACTCTGGCAGTCGGGCAAGTCCTTCAAACTAGACTATAATGACCGGGCGTTACCAAGCGCTAGATCAGATATCGTATACGAGCCAGTTCATTGCTACGTCAACGGGCGTTAAATAACGGCCTGATGTTGTTTCGCTTGTTTTGTCGTCAATTATCCTCGGCCTTGGGCTTGGTGGTCCAACTCCATCATGCTCTTCGGCTTTTATGAATCACAACTCTTCATCCTAGTTGCTTACTGTATCTGTGCCCTACTCTTGGAGCGTCATGTTTCTTCACGGAAGAGGAAAGCAGCTATTTCAAACGGTATTAGCCAAGAAGAAGGACGAGGGACAGGATGGAAGATGAACAGTGGGGAGACAAATGGATATCCAAAGCTTTCCAGGACATATCTACTGGTTTATGCCGTCGTCATGGGTGCAGACTGGCTACAGGTGAGCAGGACGCTGGTCGCTCTCATACCCTTCAGAATTCAGCAAACGTAGGGACCTTACGTTTACTCGTTGTACAACGAACAATACCGATTTCCAGAGCGTTCAGTTGCTATCTTATTCGTAACTGGATTTACCTCTGGTGGACTCACTGCACCTCTGGTTGGTGTTTGGGCAGACCAGTACGGCAGGCGACGGCTCTGTCTAGCTTTCTGTATAACGTACACTCTCGCTTGCGTCTGCACCCTCTTCCCATCATTCATTATACTCCTCTTCGGGCGTGTGCTTGGAGGTCTATCCACGTCTATCCTCTTTTCTTGTTTCGAATCGTGGCTCATGTCATCTTCATCAAGCCTCGGCTTGAAGGAAAGTGAATTATCAGCCATCATGGGTCGAGCAACCCTCGTGAATGGATTTGTGGCCACAACTGCGGGTATGGTTAGCAATCAGCTGGTCGGTTCCACTCATAATTTCCAAACGCCGTTCATCGCTAGCGGAGCACTGTTACTGCTAGCATGGTCGATGATCAAGGGTTCGTGGGGGGAGAACTATGGGAGTGCAGGAGGTGATGCGGATCTATTCCAAATGGCAAGACTCAGAGTCGCGTGGAAAATTGTCAGGGAAGGTGTGTATGCGCTTTTATACCTCCTTAATGTGTAAGAGCTCAGTTGACGTCTACTCACACAGATACTTCCCTCTTGATTCTTGTGTTGACGCAGACATGCTTTGAAGGTTCCATGTATCTTTTTGTGTTCCTCTGGGTCCCATCATTACAAGAAGTCTCTCCAGCTCACACAGACCCCCTCCCCCTCGGTTATATATTTTCAAGCTTTATGGTATCTATGATGCTCGGTTCCCTTGTTTATACGTCAATCGTCTCCCACCCGCCTCCTGGAGGAGCTGCCGACACATCCGTCACCCTTCACGCTAAACTCTCCTCCTTGATATGTACCGTGTCCGCGATCGCCCTCCTAGCCTCTGTCACCACGCCCGATCCACGACATAGATTCTGGGCATTCTGCGTATTCGAGGCATGCGTTGGAATGTATTATCCCGTACAAGGTACATACACCCTAGGATTTGCTAATTTCTGCTGACCTTTCTGGGCCAGGCATGCTTCGCTCATCCATCATTGCGAATGAACAACGTGCCACCCTCTCCGCGCTTTCTCGTGTCCCACTCAACATTTTTGTGACTGTTGCACTTATGACAGGGGTCAGCGAGGCACGTTCCCTTGTATTTGGAGGTTGCGCCGCCGCACTCGTTCTGTCGGCCGTCATGATTGCGCTTGTCATCATACGGCGGGCGGAGGAAATACCAGTAACAAATTCACTGAGGGATTGATCGTGTCGTCTGCGGGGAACCACGGTGATGAGTATTGACATGGCCCGGGATGGCTTGCAACAAGGACCTATTGACGCTATGAGGCGGTATCTGTAATGGCATATGCCAGTAATGTTGGCATGTATTTGGGGAAAATGGGTGAACTCACCCAATGAACATACATACATGGAGGTTTTTATTTACTGTTTTGCTACACAAAATTCGTGATACCATCTGAATGGTATCGATTTTTCTCGAGCACCATTAATATTAATTGGCCCACTTCGAGCCTAGCTTGATGCATGTACATGGAACAGCTGTTACATGCATCCGTACACATCTACTTCATCTTCATTATGATCACGGCATTGATCAAAGGCTGCCAGAAGCAGCATACGGGAGCAACAATGTATGCATATTAGCTCATTTTTGGAGTACTTATCTACAGTCAATGGTCTGCCCTCTCTTTGAATACCCTTCTACTAGGTGGCAGGGTTGATGCTTCCGGAAGCAAGTGCAGGTTGTGTAGCAAGGTGGGACATGATGTGATTACCAGTCATTGAGGCGGGGATGGGAGTAGGGACATCGGAGTGGAAGACAGGGTTAGAAGGAAGGCTCGGTGAAGGCTCAGAGTGCTTTTGAGCCAATGCCTTAGCGGGGACGGCCGGATTATTCATTGATCCTGTCTCGGTCACCTGGTCCTCAGCAATAATGGGATAGCCTGTAGGAAACGTGGCAACATCCGCCTGTGGTGAGGGTGTCGCTTCGGCATTGCCAATAGCTGTGCGTGATGGGGCCACCCGGGCAGATGGGTGGACTGGCAGTCTTGAAACTGGAGGGGAAGGTCCTATGGCCACAGATGCAGCGCCAATCGCAGCTGATTTTAATGCATGTGGGCGGTTCTTGAGAGATGCTGACGACTGAGTGGGCAATAGTGAGGCCGGATGTGAGGAAATGGGCTCTGGAGCGGGGTGTGACAGAGAGGAACTATGGTGGAAAGGTAATGACGAAGGACTGGGGACAGGCAGGGGGGAAGAAACAACCCCGGATAACGCCCTCCGATGTGGGTAATCGGCATGTCCGTTATGATCGGGTGAGGCGGGCGATGGGGGGGGAGCAGTAGGCGCAGGGAAGTCAGGAGTAGGAGAGTCAGGTTCAGACTCCTGCGAAGGAGAGTTAGGTTCAGACGTCTGCGAAGGAGAGCCAGGCTCAGTCTCCTGGGTGGGAGAGTCGTACGTGGGACAGTCGGGTTCAGGGTCCTGCGACACAAGTCCCGCGCCCGCGTCGCCAGTTTGATTGTAAGCAACTGTATCTATTTCTCCTGAAGGAAATTCAATAACCAGTGCTCCAGGGATCTCACCGATGATCTCAGCTTGCGTAGAAAAGCCATCTGGATAAGATGTTTCCCGTGGGGAGAGCTCTTGTGGCGATCCATCCAAGTCTCCCAGAGAGCTAGGAGAAGTATCGGACGAAGAAGACTTATCTGACAGCTGCTCTAGGGGTGTAACGTGCTGCGACTCTGTCGGATCACTACTTGCAACGGAAAGCTGAGTACCTGTTTGTGGTGCGGAGGGAGGGTTTACAGCTGGATAAGAAGTAGGATCAATATTGACTCAGAGAGAGATATTTCATAATTCGTCGTACCGTTCAAGCTCGCTTCCGAGATTCCTACTGCACCAGCTACTTTTTGGATTGGCTGTCCCGCGAGTGGGATAGCACCCACTTTAGCAACTGCTGGAGCAGTAATGGGGCGTATAATGCTTGTAACGGGTTTGGCAACAGATGCCACTGGTCCCATAATGCCTACTAACGGGTTTACGACGGCATCCAAAGGGTTGGTGTCGGCCGTGCTGGCGGATTCTGCGGTAGCCTCATCTGAAGTGCGCCTATTAACCCTAAATAAACGAGAAGCTGCTTGGGTGGTCAATTTGTAGAAGAAAATCCACGATGGAATGTAATTTACGGAAACTCCTGCGAGGACTTCCAGGCCCCGTCCTTAAAGCGGGTGCGCGACTCATCAAAGGCAAGCCTGAGTGGTCGCCATCGAACACTGGGCTCGAGGGAAACTGTTGGATTCTGGGTGATCCAGAGGGCTTGGGTGACGTAGGAGTCTCCATTCCAGTGGGAACGGCCGCAGTCAGCGAAGGTGACAGCGCCATGGTAGCGCAGAGAATAGAGGAAGTGGTCGCGGAGAACTTCATGTTGGTGTATATATGGAAAGTGCTGGCTGTGATATGGCTGAAGAGTAGACTAGATGTTCTAGGGAATAGTATCAGTGTATGTATTCTGAGAGTTACTCGTCAACGAGTAAATCGGAGTAATGTGGGTTTGTGAGCTCATTCTCATGCCTACGACGTCGCTTTATAGCAGCAAGGAAAAGGCCTAGGCTCACAGCGGAAGTGTCGTTTTGCATGAAACTCATTCCGAGTCATGATACCGAGATTTCCTGGCTGAGCCACTAGAGTGTCTCAGACAAATTATATAGAATTATTTGAAAGTGGAGGATGAGAACGACAATAGCTAATGATTAAACAGTTTCTACTAAGTATAGCAGTAGCAGGTAACGTCATCACTGGAGCTTGGAGGTTTGTGTTCGGAGAGAAGGGTAATCTCTCGTCAATTTGTGCCACATCAAGGAGTATCGACGTCTCGTTTGTCTCTGATCGAGGAGCACTAGACTGAGATGTAGCCTTGGAAATTTCGCAGACATGCATAATGTTGTTGCGGCTGATCGGAGTTTTATTTCATTCAGACTGTCTATGACTAGCAAGTACTTACTTCATTCCTATAATGAAGCAAAGGTCCTCTTTCTATTGTCTTCTCCTTCACTTATGCTTTTCTTTTTAAATTATCAACATTTATAAGTCTCCTTCTCTGCATCCAAGTTTGTACGTCTCAGAGTTCCGACTATCATTGGAGGTCTCGGGGCTGTCGCGTCGATTAATTGTTGTCTCTCATGAGAGTCTCGCTGGAAATTCTGACACTTCCGCCTCGTATCCGGGACACGGTGTTATACGATATATAAGCCGCTCGCATTGCGAGAAGTTAGCTACCACAACTTACCCTCTTGTTTATTCCACCATACTCGTTGACGAGTACCAGTAAGAGCTAGCATCCTACTCCAGTCACGCATTTTATCACAGTTATTGATCTATTCCATTACTTTTCTATCATCACGCATTAAGATGAAGTTCAGCACCACTACCACTTCGTCGCTTCTGCTCGCTACTATGGCGCTGTCTCCTTCCCTTTCTGTGGCTGCGCCGACAGGAATGAATGATCCAATTTCACCTAATCCTGCTGGTACTCCCAACATCCGACAATTCCCTGCGAGCCCCCTGTTCGATGGATCTGCCGGGCCCTCTTCCAGAATCAATCGCGCGCCTGCTCTCAGGACAGGACCAGGAAGTCCGCGCAGGAGTACCCGTGAGTTAATTTGTGCTATATGAATTTCATTTGGTGATATTGACTATTTCACTCAGCTTCCCGTATGCTCAGAGTTCGTAAACGTCAAAATCCTCAAGACTCTGACTCAGTCGCAAACGGATCTCTTGTCGGATCTTTGATTCAAAAATTGGATGGTTTGCCAGTTATTGGGGGTTTACTCCATAGTGTCTTGGCAGGGGGAGGAGAAGGGCATGCCCAGGGTTAGCTCAGCTAATACTTTATTGATTCTATATTTACTGACATCCTGTTTACAGCTGCCAGTTCAAATGTTGCACCGCTTTCTAATTCTGTCACTAATTCGGGGTCGCTGCCTATCGATCCAGAGCATGTTTTCAACGGACTCCCCGCTCTGACGGGTCTGGGCCTTGGCCCTCTATCATCAACCGTTGGGGGTCTTGCAGGAGACCGAGTCAACGGACTTCCTTTAGAATCCAATTCAAACCCATTGGCAGGTCTGGAATCTTCCTTGCCTTCTACTGTTGGTAGAACTGCTGGTGGACTGCCGTCTTCCTTAGGCTTAGGAATTTTCCCGCCTAATGTTCTTAATCCGCCCAATCCTATTGTTCCGATAGGACCGGTTGGGCACCAAACGCGGCCTAACATTATTCAACTTGCCGATGGGAGGCTGATGACAGAAGTCAATGGTGTCTGGACGGAGCTGCCCACTCATTTTTCATCATTCGGTGACTTGTTTGCTGCTGAGTCGGAGCCTGTATCGTCTGTCCCGAAGCCTTCTGCTAGCGTTCCCATTCACCACGGTTCTCAGGCCTCATCCCCTTCTCCTGTCACTAGTCCAGAGCACCGGCCGCAGGCGGCTTCTCCTGCTGTCGCTGCCAACGTTGGCAACTCATCTCCCTCATTTCCTGGAGTATTAGTCCACCCTCCTTCCCCGCCTGTGTCCCATTTACCCATAAACCCGTCGCCGCCCTTGGCACCTGCAGCTCCTGTCGCAACCGCAACTCCAGCTTCGGCACAGGCTTCCGCCGCTGCGGCTGCACTCTCGCCGCCAGTCCCGAATGTGTCTGTCCACCCGGCCGCACCCACTGGCACAGCACCGCCCAATACCCCAGTGCATCCCAATCCTCCTGTTGTGAGTGGTGCCGGTGTTGTACCTCCATCACCGCCTGCATTTCTCCAGCCGTCGATTCAGGCGATTGAGTTCCAGTCAGACTCGTCTCTACACGCCCCAGTCTCCCCGTCGACTATGAATCCCGCGTCGCGTACAATCGCTCCAGATGCTGTGCAAACTCCTGTCGCCGCAGCGTCCGTGTCAGATCCGGTGAACAGTGACGATGCAATCTCTGAGCCCTCGCTTATCCACGGCATGGCAGCTCCTTGATATGTGTAGCATTTGTTGATATATCAAACATATACAAGTATTACTCCGAAATCTAAATGCAGTGATCCCACTGGAAGAGTAATTTGAACCCGAGTCAATTCATCAATGTTGATTTCACGTTTGTTCGAATCAATATTCACCGATAGAGTGTTTACATGACATTGCTTACCTAGCCATGATTCTGCAGGCTTGAAAATGACTGGCCGACAATTATATCCAAAATTTATCTGATATATCAAGGTAGCTGGCGATGCACCCCGAATACTCGTACTTTGTGCACAAATTCGAACATTAGTAGTAACAACGCCAGACGATCGAATGCCACCTACGGCAGGAAGGGGTGCTGTATATTAAAATGGCCGTCACATCAGTGTGGCGAGTATGGGAAACCATAAGTAACACGACGATTTCAGAAGCTACTGTAGGTGATATGCTATATGAGCTCACCGTGGCATCTCCAATAAGTACCAGACGCGCCTTCTTGGATATGAAGTGGGTCATGATAAACTAATTTCTGTTATAAATAAAGAAGAGAAGTTACTACAAAAACATCTAAAAATAAATTAACATCTCCCGCTCGTAACATCTAATGAATGCCCGGGATATTACTATCAGATACCCTCCTTACGACCCATGCTCAAGGACAGGAACCGCCCGAGATGTTCCTCGACCCATAACATGCATATCCCCTACATCGAGCCCATGACCTCATATCCATCACTATCCTACCGACGAAGTGCCCGCACGTGTTGATGTCCCAGCGGTGACATCACTGATCAGAGACAATCTTACCCCGCATCCGGCCTCGGCGCTCGGTCATATTCATTCCATAATTAGAACACGTCGCGTCGAGCCCGCCCTGCACATACATCGCAATTCCTGTCACGGAACACACACCGCAGCTCTCCTACATATAGCCTCCATTTCACATATATCTCACATGTTCATAGTTACGCTCCACTCCCCATTCACTACCACACGACACTTAGGAGTGTCTACATGTGATCCTCATACTGCCAGGTCACGTGACCCATACTTGAAATATTCATCCCGATTGATTTTCTTCATATAAATAGCTAGTTTTTGCGCTGTGAATAGTAGTAGTAATAACACTCACTCATAACAATTTGAAGTTCTTAGTTGTAGTAGTATTCAAGATAAAACTAGCATATATTGCAGTTCACTTGAAATTCTCTCTCATATCAAACCTCTGCTCGATTCAGCTTCACTTGAAGCCTGAATTATATTTTCCTATCGTATAACAACCAACCCCAAATCACAACAATTTCCAATTGGGACAAGAGGGTGCCTTGTATAAAATTGCAGCATAGTGTGGATCCCACCCGTCGACTATTTTC
>QFFB01000446.1:0-19558 GCA_003316465.1 Ramaria cf. rubripermanens
CATGTCGCAATATTGCCATTTTGTCATCAGAATTGAATCGAGTTGAAGTGATCTCCACCAGAGTTGCCATTTTTTTCTAGATCGATGTTTGCGTGTTGCTTAAGCACGGTGTCGGCGGCCCTCGAAGATGGGCTGTATCGAATCAAGGACTCTCACCGGGTCTACTGACATAGTTAATCAAGTGTATGGACATGATGTGAGACTTTATATTGAAAGACCATGCGTGTATTACTTTGGTGATATACCCTAGGAAACCATATTACAATGCGTGCCAATCATCTCAAGTTGTCATCCTCAAAACTGTTGCCGAATTTGACTAGAAGGGACCAAGTTCATCTGAACTTAACAAGGATGAGGAAAGGTAGATATACGCGGCTGTTGTGGGTAATACATAATGTGTACTCAAGTATTTGATCTCGTCACGGTACCGGCTCAGCAGCGTCAAAACGCTCAATCTGCTCTTCTAAATAGGTCCATAATTCGACCTGTACCTTCTCATTCGCTGCGCGAGGGTCGGCTTTGCCAACACGGGCCCATGGTATTAAGTACTGGGAACTAAGTCAATTGCTTGACAAAGACACGCAGAGATGTAAACACTTACTGCACCGACGACTTCTTCAGCTTCTGGTATGGTTCCAGCCCAGAGCTAATTGAACGCCCCGTAACTAGAGATGTGGAAGAGTCAACATGTAACCTATCCAACATAATCAATCTCGTACGATGCAGGGTACAAAACGCCTTCGCTGGGGATTTTTCAAGGGAACTACCATGTCTAAGTTGCGTATCGTGTTAACCTTTCGAGATGTCATACGAGAATGAGGAACATACCGGTTAAGTTCTGTATAGCCCCACCAGTGGATGGTGGCCAGGCTCCATTGCTTCCCTACCAGTGTGTGCATGAAACAATACTATGTACCAATCACCCCAACACAAGCAGTATGTAGTCAACCAACCATTCCCAAGCTTGATAACAGCACCTGCCACAAACTCATCAAGCCACTTCTGAATGGTATCATGTGAGATGGCTGTGCTGGGCTGTGTGAGACCTTTTGTGTTCACAGATGGAAATATATAGTCATTGTCTCCAAGGTCACAACTTTATACAAATGCACAAAGGAATACCAGCCACTCATGCAAGTTAAATTCCATATCAACTAAAGGCATCTCATGCTGTGGATATGTTACATCCATGCATTCTGCACTTCCAGTTCTGCTTTCCATACTATTGCTTTCCATTACAACTATAATTTTACTCAGCTCTCTGATTCCCACAGCCCCTCCATTAGCAAGAGTACCTTGTTCCTAGTGTAACATCTGTGTTCCCTTGCCAATGGGTGATGGGTACCTTTTTTTAGATATCATGCATATGTCCCCTCCCTATGTTATGATCCCTGACTCCGTTTGTGATCTGCATTATGTACCTCTTCTGCTCTGACTTGGAAATCATTACTCCTATCTACTTGCATGTACTCTCTAGTATATAAGCTCCTGTATTTGTACTAGTTACCTTAGTTCAAATATTGACTACATTTGTGTTACCCTTGTCCATTGGGTTCTTAGTACACTTCCATTATTACTTCTGTACATACTGTGGAACTGTGCTATGTTACCTTGTCACTCCATTCCAAAGTCTGGGAACCCTGCGGTTGTTTGGGAGGTACAGCATATAAGCCAAAGATGAAGTCCCTGATGATCTGCCTTCCATCTTCTGTCTATCTGGCTTACACATTTGTAACAGGATATATTTTGTATTGATATACTGTATTAAAATAATTAGTTAAAGTACAAGGGTTGCATTGGCACCAACCCTATAGATCAATTTCTTTACTTAGCTTGTTTTGCCAGCCTTTCTGATGCTCCAGGGTGATGAACAAGTGCCAGAATCTGTACCTACCATCTGTCCAAGCATCTTCAATAATATACTTGTGTTTCAGCTTTGCAAGCTCAAAATTCCTTATCACCCTGTTAATATACTATTAAGAAGGTATATAGTCCCCTTACCTGGTCCAGATTGTCCATCCACTCACTGCAAATGTACACATGAAGTAATGCTTGGTTGCATTAGGCAAGGAGCAGTGATATTCTTCACCAGAGAGGCAACCTAACTCCCATAGTATTGTTAGGGGGTACTGTTTATTAGACCATGCCATTATTAGGTCCATTTACTCCTTTTTCATGGCACATGAATGAGAACATGTCCCTTTGGCACCCTCTCCTCTGATGATATCATTAACCTTGGTTGACTAGGCTGGATTACTGCAGCCGCACTGTCATTCTTCATTCCACACCCAGCACCTCTGATATTTCCCATTTGGGTCACTATCACAACATGAGGTATGTCAGTGAAGTGCCATCCTATGTAAGAAGCTTAAGAAGCAGTGCACACTTGGTGCCACATCATTTTGAAGGTGGCATAAATTTTCCAAGTGGTGGCAGGCTCTGGAGTTGCACCTCTGAAGTTCTGAACTCTGCTTCACTTCTGTCTCTGGAGCAGCCCTGGAAGTGAAACAACTCATGTATGACATCCAGGGTTGGGTAGGGATCAGTGGAGGATAGGGTCAGCAAGTGTCAAATGATAGCCCTGACTGTAGCTGGGCATAGTATAATACAGACTTGCTGACAGTGGGGAACCTTAGACTTTTCTCTTTGGTTTTCCCTTCTGTCAGGCTGCATGATTATGTGATCTCTGCAGCACTTGAGGGTTGCCCTTACACAATTAGGATATGGATCAGTCTCCTCATTTTATTGATAAATAATTAGATACTTGAAATAATTTTCAAAAAATTTGTGAGAATCTTTAATTGCACGTGATTTATATTCCTATCAACTTTTATTCAAACAAGTCAGAGTTTGTGTTGCCAGAGACATCCAATGTTTGAGATAGGATGTGGATCAGAATGCCAACAGTTTTGGGTCACACTTGGTCACACTTGGTAACATTCACCACAGCCTGCCAGGCTGTCATGCTCCCCATGCTTGAAAGCAAGCCTGGCTATCCAGGCAGTGTACTAAGACCAGCATCATGTATATAATGTGTTTTACATACAATATGTGAAATATGATTTTTATCAATTATTTTAAGGCTGAATGACCACATAGGGGGCTAAAAGCATGTGCTGCCTGCAGATGTAGCCCACCATCTTACAACACAGCTGCTTTTTTCATCAAAAAAATGTAGTTATATTCTTAATATGTTAATCATAATTATCAATAGTTTTTGGCACCCCCAAATGTTCCAGGGGTGGTCGAATGTGCAAGTGATTCACATCCTGACCCGATCCACATCCTGATCGGTGATACTGTGGGTCCATTGTGAGCCGAGCTACAGGGCTTGGAATAGTCACATTTCGTCATGTCACGCAGTACTCAAACCTGACCCTGCTCATCGGTGCTTCAATGTCACTGGCATCCATGAAGAATCTCCTAGGATCCATGAATGCTCGAGAGCGTACAGTAGATCCACTCAATCGCCTTCGATTTGCATTAGAGACTATGGCCAGTGCGAAGAAACCGCCCACCCGCACCGATATTTTCACCGTACTTTACGATGCTATGTGGGGTTCATATGTTAGCTCTTTCATACCGGGGGCCGTCAGTACTCCTCCTATGCAATCTTCGTTGTCGGAAATGCAGGCCAGATTTCCTTTCAATGAGCCACCGGTCCCAGGTCGTCCGTGCGGTCACATATTTCAGAAAGGGGAATGCTGTTATCGTTGCAAGTGCGCTACATATTCCTTAGTATCCATCATAAAACATATCTGATATTTGGTGCCAGAGATTGTGCACTTGATGACAGCTCTGTCTTCTGTTCTCCATGCTTTCGAAGGACGCAACATGATGGTCACAACGTCACTTTCTACATAACGCAACAACAGGGAGGCTGCTGTGACTGTGGTGACACTGAATCATGGCGCGTGCCCCCTAGTTGCTCACAGCATCCACCTGCCGATCCACCTCTGAGGTCACACAAAAATCCCCCGAGAAGTCTTGACATTTGGTCCTCCTCTAAGCATCCAGCTCGTGGTTCTATTCCACTCGATCTAAGGGATAGCATGGGTCGCACCGTAGCTTTTGCGTTGGACTTCGTACTCGACACCTTAGATTACTCTCCAGAGGATGCAATTCCACCACATGATGAGGACGAACTGCGTTCACAGCCATCTGCGGAGCCTGCCGCCAAAGAGTACTATGCCCTTGTACTTTGGAATGACGATAAACACTCCTTTGAAGAAGTCATCCAAAACATTTGTGAGGCAACAGGCTGCACACGAGACGTTGCATCAGAAAAGGTGATCCGGATAGATGAAGAGGTACTCGACACTTCTCGAACGCCTGCCTACTTTAATCTTATCTCGTGTCTTAGGGCCGTGATACCATCGAGACCAGCGACGACGTAATGCGACTTCTTGATATCGGCACCCGCTTAAATCAGATGGATATTGGCGTGACGATTCGTCGTACCTTTGACACTTTCCGCGAACAAGTTGCTGCAGTCATCATCGAATGGCTTCTTGACTTAACTCGCTGTCGACTTGGTACAGATACCCTTGTCCTTCGCGAGCTTCTCAGTGCTGAGTTGTTGTCTCCGCGAAAGAAGGATAGCAACTCTCTAACTGCAAATCATGAGGCGTCGAAAGTTTACGCCGAGGTGGCTAATCCTGCAAGGCTGGATTGGCTATTTTTGTATCATACACGGTTGTGGAAAAAACCCCGGCTTAATCTGAAACAAATTTATGTCTCAATACTTATGTTAAGCTACGATTACAGGATTGCTGTGGGTATGTTACATGCTTTGACGCTTCTTTTGGTACATGGCTTATTTTTCTTTGTAGCATCTCATTTCGCCAGCATCTACCATCGCATCGTTGATTCGTATCTGCTGGTGGACCGCGAGGCTGAGACGTCTGTGAAATATTTTGCACTTCAACTGTTCACGGTTCCGAGCATTGCTGCTCATGTGGTACTCAACCACGGCATCGTGCAACGGCTCCTTGGTATAATTACGGCCTTTTTCACAAATCAGATGACGGGAAAGCGTATTGATTTCCCTCCGGATACGGGGATGTCGGTTGACGTCGAGTCTCCACCGTTCAAGTCCAAGCGATTTATGCCAATATTCTCTGACTTGCGATACGTCTGCGCGACCAATACCGTGCAAGGTATCATCACCCAAACACCCGAATTTATCGCTGGCTTCTCTAAAGTATGCCAAATGTTCATGGGCATCAATCCCAACCAGCGTGCGGTCTCAAACCATGTGGAATACGAGACCGACGCTTGGATCAGCGTTTTTAATGTGACACTCTCCTTGTCGCGTGTTGTCAAGGTTTATGGCGAGGCTTACAGCAAAGCCACCGCTAACGAGCTCGTCGGCGCTATCGCGACTGTGATTCAGAACATACTCATTGTGTGCAAAATGGAGGATGATCGGTTGGACCGTACGAAGTACAAGCCGATCGTCTTTCACACCGTCGAATTTGACAGCACCGCATATCAGGTTGTAGATTTCGATGTGTTGACAGGTTGGGTCAGCTTTCATCATGCGCTTCACTGGCTTCTCGCAGAGCTGTTCAAGCATGTGGACACACTTAGTTCAGAGTCTCTCCAGAGGGTTGGATTTCGCAGTCTTCGGGACGTTGTGCTACGAACCGGTAGTGAAAAGGACATCCTGACACTCATCGATTTTCCGCTGAGGGGTAAATAGTCATTAAAATGCTGGCCATTCGAGGATGCTTATATCTCTATTAGTGCTAACCATGATTGCGCAGATTCGCACGGGACTTTGGGTCAGAAATGGATTTGCGATTCGTGGTCAACTACTACACTACCGAGATTTCATGCTACGTGAACTTTGCTATGACCAGGACCTTTTCATTCTACAATCGGCGTTTGTCGTATTGGACCCTAACATTGTCCTGGTTATGATACTGGACCGCTTTCGGCTGTTACAATGGTTTGCTGGCGACGTTGCGTCCGTGGCCTACGAGGGCAGCCATTTAACGAGTATGGTAGAAGAGCTTCTCTACATTGTCATCACATGTGTCAGCGAGCCAGGGAACGCGCGACAGCTTCCATTGCCAGTCGCTGTTCGCAGGGAACTCGTGCACGCTCTGGCTGTTGGTCCTTGCAGCTTCACAGATCTCTCCAAGCGGGTTGCAGAGAGAATGGTAGAGGACGTCTGCTTCGAACATGTCCTGATGGAAGTTGCACACTTTAAGCTCCCGGAGACTACGACCGACTCTGGAATGTATGAACTCAGAGATGAGTGCTTCGACGAAGTGAACCCTTACTTCTACCACTACACTCGAAACAAACGTGAAGAAGTTGAGGCGATCTTGAAGGCTCGTGCAAAGAAGCAGACTGGCGTCGCTGAGCCCATCATCATTCCAAAGCCCCTCGACATTCCATTTGGACAATTTGTGACCTTGACATCAGTCTTCCAATCCCAAGTGCTTCATCAGGTCATATTTTACGCCATATACAACGTTTTGAATCAGACAGAGATGATAGGCGTGGCGCCTGCGTCTGCGGAAGCCATCCTTGATCAAGCCCTCCATCTCGTTATGTTGGGACTCGTGGAACAGCCACAGGCCTTCTCTCAGCTTGCTGCCCACAAGACATTTGACAGCAGCGGCGAACAGTGTCTAATACACGTCTTGTGCAAACTCGAACACCACAACAGCTACAAAACCTTGAAGTCCAAAGTGGTGTGGTGTCTTGACAACTTCTCGCGACACGCCCCGTCCACTGTGATTGAGCGACGCCAAAAACCAGACGTACTTGTCATGAGCACAAATCCCGAGGATGGCAAAAAGCGTGCGGCTAAAGCACGCAAGGACGCGATCATGAAACAATTCGCCGCAGCCCAGAAGAATTTCCTGGACAACTTCGACGATGTAGATGAAGATGAGGACATGGAAGACGCATCCGAGGACAATCACTCATACGGTATTTGCATTGTCTGCCAGGAAGATCTTGACAACACCCGACTTTTCGGCACACTTGGTCTGGTGCAAGCAAGCAAATTAATACGACGAATGCCAGAGCATTCTGGTAGCTATATGAACGAGGTGTTAGCGTCTCCCCTATCATTGGACACCACCCCTCCGAACGAGTGGCAGCCACGTCCGGGAGATTACAAGTCTAGATCGCCCCACCTGGCGGATGGTTCTGTGCATACAGCTTTCGATGGTTTTCCTCGTCAATATGTTCGATTTGGACTGCACGGTTCTGTGTGCGGCCACATGATGCACTTAGAGTGCTTCACCGTATATGCTGGATCAATTAGACAACGACACAGGGCACAAGCACAAAGGAACCATCCGGAGAATATTCAGCGGAAGGAGTATGTGTGTCCTCTGTGTAAGAGCCTGGGTAACGTCATTCTCCCCGTTATTTTGGCCTCGGATGGCACTTCGGATGCTCAGCCTTTTCCGGACTGGGTCCGCACCACAGGTATCAATATTTTGCGGTCAACTCCCGACCGATTACTCGAGTCACTCCAGTTCAAGAGTGGCACGGGTGAGTTTGTGTTTTGGACGGCGCAAGATAGTGGGTACCGTTCTTTTCCCAAACACCCCGAGCGGATTGACCCTGCGGACACACACAAAATGGTCGACATTGTCATGGCTGTAACTAAAACTATATCAAGCCAATCCCGCCATCTACGGGATCGTATTGAACAAGAACCCGGTGACCGAGGAGCGGGGATGTACCTACCAGAGGATTTGGTAGTATACACCCTGTCTTCGATGGAAATAGCTACCCGCGGTACATCCGTGCTTCCTGGCGGATCTATCGCAGATCAAATATCCGAGCCTCAGCTACAACTCATTAGAGGGCTCGTGGTTTGTTTGACAAAACTCGCGTCACTGCAGTTCAAAGGCCGTGCTGATGGCGGACGTGACAGCATACGGCAAGCTATCGTGAAGCGTCTGTTACCTGAGTGGCGTCGAGAGCCAGCGTTTAACAGCCCACTGTTGCTCCGGGAACCATTGACCATACTAGTCGAAACCGCTGCGGTTGCTCCGGAGAGCCTTCGGTATGTGACAATACTAGCATACTACGCATCACTCGCGAGAACAACCATTGGTATTGTTCAATTACTCGGCAAACCCCATGTTATACAGCCCATCCTTCCCACCCTCACCGGGTATAGAGAGTCGTTCGGAGACCTGCGTACCTTTGTGATGTCGGTCGTACGACATTCCCCCCTACTGGAGCATACCGCTGAGCTGGTACTAGAAACCTTTGGAGAACAGAGGTTTGCAAAGATGCTTTACTCATATTCCCTCCCTTTTCTCCGGCAGGTGGCCCTACTTCGCAAGGCCATTCTTCCATTATCCTTTTCGTCGACTCCTCCAGCCGATCACTTTGACGAGTATCAACGCCTGTTGCACTGGTTAGGCATCCCCCCTCTTGCGGATCTTTCTAATTACGATACGATTCAGAATGCTTTGTCCGGCTGGTGCGCACATTATGGTGTTCTGAATGCCAATCATCCGTTGGAGTGTGCTATACCCCTGGATTATCCTTGCATGTACCGTCTTGCTCAACTGCCTAACTGTCTGGATGAATTGTTTGGTTTTGAGAATGACGCCATGATCTGCCCCCGATGTGAGACCGTGCCTCAGGAAGCCGCAATATGCCTGGTTTGCGGAACAACTGTTTGCTTCCAAAGTCATTGTTGCGTTGATACAGAATCTCGAGATCGTGGAGAGTGCAACATGCACACGAGAGAGTTTGTTGTCCTTACCGATTTGTTTGACGTTGACTGCTGATTAGAATGTATAGCTGTGGCGGCGTAATCGGAGTCTATTTTCTGGTGAAACGCTGTGCTGTCTTGTACCTCTTTGCTGGCAACGGCTCCTTTGCCCCGGCCCCTTACATGGACGTTCATGGAGAAGTTGACTTTAATATGAGGTTTGTGTGTTCTCTGGCCTGCTCGTGGTAAGTTCATCTCATGCGATTAGTCCAGGCGTGGTCGTCGTCAGTTCCTCCATGATATTCGAGCCGAAGAAGTCCGGAAGTTATGGCTTAACCACGGGATTCCTACATATATCGCAAGAAAACTTGACGGTACTGTCGACGTCGGAGGGTGGGAGCAGTTATGAAGGTTCTTGTTTCGTTTTCATTCCAATTCGCTCCGAGTCGGTCTTTGGACATTGTAAAATTTATCTGTACTCTGCAGAATAATACTATACATCGATCCCTCCGTAGCAAACTTTGCGCCCTTCCGTGTCAACTCAGTCCAAGAGTCATTCTACCTAGCAATTTCTCACGTGTGTTCATCAATCGAATCTGGTTTTCACGTGCAGTTTTGAGCTCCAATTTGGCCAGCTCTAAATTCTGGGATACGTTACGTAAGACATTGCACTAGCTATTTAGAGATGGGATGGCATACTGGTGGAAGATCCTCGAACGAACTTAGTCGACCTTTCAACGCCTTCAACTCGCGGTCTCTCCGGTGCAAACGATTTTGTATCGCGAGCAGAGCCGTTATAGTCAGGCCATTATCAGGCTCAGATGACATTCCAAACTGTGAATGGATCATTTACCATCATTTAGCTGGTAGCTGGCAGGGATGCTCACTGCAATGGCGTTGAGTTCTTCCTGATACTCTTTGGCCTTAGTGGCCATTGCCCTCCTCTGACGCTCAAGAGAAGCGGTCTCGACCTCCAAGTCAGTAGGTTTGGGCCAGCTTATAGTAACGTTCTGAGGCGCTGCGTGTTCAATTCGGACAGGATGGACGTACGCTGCAACAAGTTCCTGCCGAAACCTGGCCAAGCCAGTCATTTCCTTGAGTTCTCTTTCGGCATTCCTGAGATGGATGAGATGAAGATGCATCTGCAATCTATCAGACGAGAGCTTGGACAAGGCTGCCGAGTACGTTGAAAGGGAACAATCATCCATTCCCAAAATGATCGCAGTACGCGCAAGAACGTCTATTTGATTTGTGATAAAAGTTGGGAAAGACGCAATATCTTTGCCTGTGGCATCTTGTATTTGAGCGCGTAGACGACGTGCTATCGGCCCCGTCGTAACATTTTCAGCTCGAAGCAGTTCGGCCACGAATACACACACCTTTTCCCTGATACTCTTCCTTACAGCGAGCAACATCTTCAGCACAGACTGTCTCAATTTCGTCTGACAGCTCCATCACAGATTGTTTGCACACAACGCGTCCACAACAGTTTCATTGTGGGTCCAGGTGGAGGCGTTGAATTCCACATACTTACGTACATGGCGACCAAGTATCTATCTATATCCATCGCAGTAGAACAAGTGCCACTCATGGAATCCCATTCCTCCTTCTCGCCTTAATCCTCCGCGAAGCTCGATGCAAAACGATTGCAGCGTTCCTGACATTGTCCAAGTCCCGGGCAGCCATAGCACTAGCAGCGCAGAGTTAGTTCGTGCACATTTAGTTAATGGATGAACTCACTTGTTGAAGTCCGCGAGGAACTGTTCCTTGACGGAAAGGGGGATGTTGGAAGGTAGTTGCTCCATCACCGAAGGTAGCCAGGAAGAAATCTCGCTGGGCCACACGGCAGATATCGTACGAAATATGGTGACAACCTGGGAGGTGGTTTCTTCGTCAAAGTCGCCAACAAATCCCGCAAGCAGGCACCCAAGTAATTGGAACCCTTGCTCCGAGAATACATCCCTTATGGCCCGAGCATAAACAGGAAACTTTGGGGGTACGGTGACTCCTGTGTTTCGTGACAGAGCGTCATGGGTGAGAACGATACGCAAAAATTCGAGAGCCAAGTAACATATATCGATCTGTACCAAGGTCAATCCCGCCACGGCAGATCCGAAACTAGCAGGAAATGCTGGCGACGGGAAGAGAATATCGGGTGTGAAGTCGACCATCTGAAGAAGTAATCGAATGTAGTCCTCAACGACTATTACAGGTGGTGTGAGTTGTAGAATTTGCCATACCCGACTGCAGCTTACCGTCTGGTATATCAGTAGCTGGCTGTTGCTGAAGTAGCGACAACACCTTCGTGCTGACACTCTCATATGCTTGCCGAAACGCATCGCGAATCGCGGGGTCTTCTTCGTTCCCAAATCGACCGATGACCTTACCAATGATCCATATGTACCCGGAAACGCCATGTGCCTCGAATGAAGTCGCCATCCGGGAAAGTACATGCTGTGCAATAGGCAGAGCAGCGGCACCGAACAGATCTAGGCCATACCGTAATACTCGTGTTACACGGTCGCCAACGTTGTAGTGTTCACCATATTTTGCAATAACGGTGTCTAACAGCGCCCACGCTTCTTCACAGGTGTTCTGACAGGTGACAGGGAGATGGTCTCCGAAGCCTTTCACAACATGAAGCATCGTCTCCAGATGCTCTAAACAGTCTGTAATACCATCCGATGTCAGCATGCAGCTACAGCTGAAATATAACAACATCATCCTCACCGACAAGGAGTTGCAGCTCCTCCTTTGTGGCAACTGTCGGCTTGTGGACCACAGCATGTATTTTGGAAAGGATATCAGTAGAGAATGTTTTCAAAGATTGCGCAGCTTCTTCTATAGGCATCGAGGAGATGACGTAGGCCACGGCTTCATAGATCTGCAAGGTATCATCCTGGTTTACTTTGCCACCAACGGTATTCAAGAACGAATGCAGTTGGGGTAGATATGACACGAGATGCTGCAAGAAAAACCAGATCGATCGTGTCAGAGGGAAAACGAAACGGGCAGAAAATATAAGGACAATATACTTGTTTGCAGTCCTTGCATAGATACTTCATGGCCACACCGGCTGCGGCAGGCACTTCAAGATCTGTGTCGTCAAAGCCGGCCGAAATGTACTGGAGCTGAAAGGGAATATAACTCGGGTGCCTGCTCGTCCACTCTGTGTACCGCGAGACAACCAGCAGCGCGGCGTACCGCACACGGGGATGGCCCGGCAGCGATGGCAAAATATCCATGATTTTCGGTATAACCTGATCATCCGCCAGATCCATCTCCGCACCCATGGAACGCATCGAAAACAACGGCGCCTCGATAGCTTGCCACGAGACGCGGGACGCATCGCCGCCAGTCGCCGCCACGGCCGATGCAATCATGTTGTATGCCCTCATGAGACAGGTGTCTGTCCCCAGGACGTGGCAGCAGTCCTTCAGCGTATCGCCCATGACGTGTCGGAAGGAACGGAAGTCGTCCGCCTCCTGGTTCGACATGCTGTCGGGGTCAGATGGGAAGTGGAGATGCCCGATAATAATCCCCACGAGTGCGCTGTACGCCTCTACTAGTACAGGAGGGACTGTGAGTCGCTTGCCGATACTTTGTGCGAGGCGCCACCAGAATGGGAACGTGATCGGTACGATGTCCAAATCGGAATACGCAGTGCACTCGGCGATGGCTTCGACGATAGGCAGGAATGTCTCTGGAGTCTGGAGGATAAGCATACGGTACGTCTCCCCAGCTTCAGAGAATATCCGCGTATAGCCTCGAACTCTATCAGGGTCCTCCTTCGAGGTGGCTAGCATGGGTCGGAGGGCGATGACACGGGGCACGATGAGGTGGATGACAGACATGTTCTCTTCTAGTTCCTGCGTCTCATGAATGAGGTCACAAATCACGTTCACTGCCGAGTCAAAGAGCTCGTCCGAGGCCAGCGCCGCGAATGCGAACTCAAGCAGTGGCGTCTCTGCTAGGGCCGTAGCAATGATCTCGCCTGCGCTCAGCCAGCTACGTAGACATTGAAATACCTGTCCTTGGATCGGCGATGTGACACCTACGTTCACAAAAGTCATTCGAAGACCAGATGCTCAAAGACGTGCCACCCACCTGGACTCTGTATGTACATTGCTAAAAGCTCAAGAACCCGACCAGACTGCTGTGTTAACAACACCGGCATACGTTCCCTATATTCATCATTCTAAAGACCAGAACCAATACAGTCAATCCAATAAAAAAGAAAAAGACACCACAACCAGGCGATAAACCTCAACAAAGAAGGCAGAGATCCACTCACCGAAACGGGAATTTTTGAATTCCCGCTGAGCTCTTCCGGGAATACCGTCAGAAACTCCAGCAGCACGGGCACAGTCGCAGGATCCTGGCCGAACATGTCATACATGTTCTGCACGACGTTCTCCCACTGTGGGACCTGCAGCGCGAGTCCCGCCAGCGCAAGACAAAGCTGCGTGATCACCGTCCGCGGGCCCTGTGCGCACCCGCGTAGCGCAGTGAGGAGCGTGTCCCGCAGCTGGAGGTGATGTGCCGCGGGCACCTGGCTCAAGTCGAACGTGACCTGCCCCGAAAGCACGCTTCAGCATAGCACTGACTGCCTCACCCCGTAATAAGGACGAGGGCAAGGACGATGACACGATCATACGAATAGAACGAGATCGCAACATACCTTTGCCCGGAATGTCTGCGCTGCGAAGAGTCGCGCTGCGGGCGCCGCATCTGGGGAGAGGAGGAGGACGTTGGCAGTAGCCCAGGCGTCCGGCTGCGTGTGGCGGGAGCGAAGCAAGCAGAATCAAAGCATCAGGGCCTATTCCAAAAGAAAAGAGGGGGCGCAACGCGGAGAAAAAGAGAGGAGGGGGCGCGATTTACAGAATGCTGGAAATCCTGGAGCCAGTTGTTGGCGCGCGTAATGGAAGGCTTGTCGGTGGCGCTGCTGAATACAGAGAGCGCGGAGAGTACAGCGGCGACGTCGTTGGAAGGCGATTCTGCCATTTTAGTGCAGGTGTCTGAGACGGTGTGTAGAAAGGAGGAGAGGGGTGAGGGCTCAGAAGGGGTTGTAGGCGCTTGTTTACAATTTCACGGATAAGGTCAGCTAATGGTGCAGGTACGTATATTCCATCCGAATGACTATCGAGTAAGAGCTAGTAGGAGAGACGTCGAGAAGAGAAAAATGAGTGAGCGGAATGTCAATGAGGGTGGGTGTTTGTGAACAAATTGCAAGATAGCAGAAAGCAAGTGATTGCGTGAAAAGCGTACGGTATGAAATGAGACGTGAAAGAGAGAAAAAAAACATGAGAAGATCCTAAAGCAGCCTTGCAGGAGAAATGAGAAGGAAGGCGTGGCGCTACGCATTAACATCGACGGGACAAGTCATGGCCGTAGTGCGGCTTTTATGTACGTGCCTGCAAGGCACAGCTATCGCAGTCTTGCGACCCCTCTACGTTCGTAAGAACCTCTTCTTGGTCTGCACACATCATGAGCGTAGCCTGCAACAACACAAAGAACACTCACACCGGGTTTATCGGTTGGCGTCAAGGGCCGGCCACTCTCGAGTCGCCTCCTCTTGTCTTCGAGCTCGAGACGTTGCTTCTCGAGTGACTCCTTCATCTCACGGTGTCGAGCGTACAGCTCCTCCTCCGACTGTTTCAATTTTGCCTCTTTTTCCATTACCTTCTGCTGGAACACCATCTTCATCTCCGCCTCCATCTTGGCGAGCTTCTGTTCGTGCAACAAGCGCTCCTCCGCCACGCGTAGTGCGGGACTACCACAAGCACGTCGTCAGCCACACCACACCAGTGCACGCCACACGACTCACTTGATCTCCTTGAAGACACTCGGGTCCTGCGGGACGCCCATGCTCAGAAGCTTCTCACTTCGCCAGTTCTCATACAAAACGCCGTCGGTGCGCTCTCGCAGTTCCTCCATGTATGTCCTCACGAGCATTTGCCGCAGCTTGACAAAATCGCAGTGATCCTCATTGTCGACTTCAATCACGCCCCATGGGTACTCGCGTCCGCGCACAGCCCGACCATCGGGTGTCATCACCTCCTGGTTGGAGCCGACGACAGCGAATGGGATCTTGCTCTGAGGTGGGCGTTAGATAGCCGGGAGAGAGATAAGTGAGATGTAACATACGGCAATCTCCTCGTTCTCAGCAATCGTCTCATCGTCTTCATTCTCGTAGGAAGGCGCCTGGAAGATCTGGATATTGTGGTGCTCAATATCCGAAAGAACCTAATGCGATGGTGAGAAAATGATGCTAAGCAAAGCCAAAAGTGTGCGCACCCGCCGTTTGAAATTGGCGATTTCGTCGTCGGTTAAAGTGTCCGCTTTCGCAATGATAGGTATAAGGTTGACCTTCTGATGGAGACGACGCATGAATTCAATGTCGATCTGCTTGAGGCTACAAAGGCAGTTGAGTTTGAATATGAAGCAGGGAGGGTAGAGACTGACGAGTGACCAGTTGGCTGGATGAAGTAGAGACAGGCGTGGACGCGGTTGTCAACGGTCTTTTGCCTGTTGACGCGAGACTCCTGCTCAAGGTAAGCATCGAACCTTGATTCAATGTTTTCTACGATGGGTTTCCAGCTGCACACACGCAAATGAGCAGGGGTGACGTCGCCCACCACGGGACATACCTGGCGTCATTGTTGACAAAGTCGCCGAAGCCAGGGGTATCCACGACAGTGAGGCGGAGGCGCACGCCATTTTCCTCGATATCTGAGATGGAGTGAGCAGATTGGCAAATGAGGCGTGTAAAACGGGGCGGACCTGCACTTATGCTTTCGATTGCGACTGTTTTTGGCCTCTCTGTGCTTGGAGGCATGGGCTCCTTGGGAGGATAAAGGGTGGTGTTGAAAAGAGTGTTGACGAGCGTGGATTTGCCCAGCCCCGACTCGCCTAGAGTGGCACGATGAGGGCCCATCAAAGAGAAGCGAAAAAGGGTTGACGGCGTACCTACGACCATGGCAGTGAATTGAAAGCCCTTGCGTACGCTCTTTCTGTGAACCTGGTTTGGGAGGTTCGCAAAGCCGACGTAGCCCATGAGTTTTTTCCGCACAACATTGGGTACGGCCGTGGCGGGATGGCCGTTGGGAGTGCCATTTAGCTTTGTGGGATCTACGAGGCCGTTCGATGGGCGGGGATAGGATGGGGTGGAGGGCATGTCGTTGGTGTAGGAAGAGTCGCGATAGGCTAGGACTGCCATGCTGGGCTGAGAGGAGGGAAATGGAAATGCTTACGGAATTCAGCCCCACGCGCTTAGCGGCAGCCCAACGAAAAGCGTAAGACGGGATCCACAAGCCCGTCCGAGGAGCAATCAGGAATTTAAAACAGTAGCACGGCTGCTGGTAATGGAAATAATATTCACAGGTCACCATGAGCGACGTGCACGCGTCCACGTACGTACGGCGAGGATACGCGTAGCAGGCTTCTGGCAGTGCTACATTTCTTAGGGCCTTGCGTCACGTGACTTCTAATAGGAGAATAGAATATGGATCCACATGCACCCACTTGAAAGGCATCAGTTGTCCCCGTCGTCCAGCACAGCGAGCAGGGCGCATCGACAGCGAGCAGCACGCATCTTTTTTTCTTCTTTTTTCTTTCTTCCTCCTTGTTATACTTTACACGTCCTTTCCACCAAAATTTCTAGCGGCTTATCCGCCAGCTTTTATATCTTCCTCGTCGTCCCGCACGTTCATGGCCCTTCTCGCACAAAACGACTGGCAGCCACCTATAGCTAGAGACCCCTCTCCCATCCAGTCTGCCAGATCCATGGAACCTCGCAATCACTCCCATCTCCATCCACCCCACACCTCTTCCCGTCAATCTTCTCCGGATATTTCCCACCAGCCAACGAGCCCATCGACCCCTCCTTCTGCTACCTATCAGTCTCAGCCAGCAGCAAACACACAGCCATACCCCTCTCAGCAGCAATGGCAGCCTTCTCCACAGGCTCCCGCATTTTACCCTGCATATCCTTCCTATTTCCCCCAGCAAGCACCACTGCCACACCAGCATCAGCCTCCACACCCCCAGCCCGCCCCATATTTTGATCCGAATCAGCATTTCGCTCAGTGGGCTTATCAACAGATGATGTTCAATGCACAGGCTCAGGCTCAGTTTCATGCGCAGCAGCAGCACCCAATGATGGCCCCAGATTTTACCCACCACCAGCGCACGCGTAGCAGTACCCCGCCCAACCCGCAACAGCAGTCCTCGCCTGACTTTTATCAGGCACCCCGCTCCGTATCTTTGCCTGACCAGCAAACATTCCACCCTTACGCCGGCGCGCCTCGTCGCCCTGCTCGCCAAAGCTCTAGCTCGGGCTCTACCTCTTCAGCATCCCCCGTTGAGCATCCCCAGCCCCCGTACGCGCGCAACGACGCCGCAGGCTCTTCGTCCTCCGTTAATTCAGCCAGCTCCGGCCGAAGCCGCAAGGGTTCCAATCCCACACCCGTCAATCGGGACCGGGATCGTGCTGCGACTGCAAAATCTGCTCCGGTACCTGCCCAGGAGGTCCGTCGCCCCGCAAAGCCTAGTCCTCTGGGCCAGGCGACGTTTTCCACAGCTGAGCGCCAGTCTCGTCCCACGGCTCGCCCAACTTCATCGGGCACTATTCGCCCTGCGTCGCCCCCTACGCCACGCCAGGAGACCACGCCACGCTCGAGCGTGGCGAGCAAGCGCCTGAGTATCAGCAAGGACGATTCACAGCTCGGTGACCCCGTCGCTGTGCCTAGTGCGAGCATGGTCCGCTCCGGTGGGCTAAAGGGCCGTTTGCGCCGCGCATTGTCTTTCAACGCCGCATCAACGCTAGACGAATCCAATGAGGGTGAAGATGGTAAGCTTAATTCGCGCAGGAAAGCTCTCGCCAATGCCAGCAAGGTCAATGCTGCCGCTACCGCAGCAGCAACGGCGAGTTCGTCGACTGCAACTGCAGCCTCCCATGATGACACGTCCGATCCTGGCTCGCCCACAACGCCTACCGGTCCCTCGCCACCACCCCCCCTCGCGCCTTCGCCTGGCCCACCCGAGCCCTCCCTCAAAGGCAAATCCCGCGCCCGTCGCGCCGCCTCCCTCTTCAACACAAAACTCAACGCATCCACTGACAACATCTCGCTCTCCTCCACCGTATCCAGCGCGAGCGTCATGATCCGCAAACTCGGCAGCATGGGCCGTCTGGCCCGGAAGAACAGCCTCATGAGTATTACGGGGCTTTTCAAGGACAAGGACAAGGACAAGGAAAAGGAGCGTGATGTTAACGGCGATGGAGGTAAGAGCAAAGGGAAGAAAGGCTCCACGGCCACCGCAAGTGTCACCCATGCTACGGTGGAAGTCGACCGGGGGAGCGGCAGCGATGGCCCTGAGATCAGCGGGCTTAGTCCTGCCGCCCGTCTCGCTCGACAACATACCATACGTAGCAATGAGGAGGCTGCGCGGCAGAAGGCTGCTGAAGAGGCGAGGGCCCGCGATGCTGCCGTTGCTGCCGCATCGGCGGCCGGCGGCGTCGGGGGCGCGCCTGTCCCTGTGTGGGAGAGGGGCACAGCACCGCGTAATGCGCGGAAAGGTGTATTCCGGGAAGATGACGATGACGATGCTGTAGGGAGCGATGGCGGAGGGAGTGGCAGTGGAAGTGGAAGTGAGGATGGGACGTATGAGGCGCATCAGGAGCGGGGATGGGAAGAGGAGGAGGAGGAGGGGGACATTACCATTAGGGTCGGAGGTCCGTTGCCGCAGCAGTTGTTGATTCGGGAGGAGGACGACGCGTGGGCGGTGGGGTTGCGGAGGAGTATTGAACGAGCACGGCGTCCCGCCAAGGGTATACTAAAGAGTGTGTGAGGTCCGATCAGCTCTGACGCTGACGCTGACATGATGTTTCCCAGATGCCAACTCCTACGATCAGGAGGCCCTTCTCTCGCAGGCCTCCGCTGCGTCTTTCGCGCGCGTTCGGTCCAACTCGTATAACCAGTCTCCCCACAACCACAATGAACCTGGTCCCCTCGCACGCATCCCCTCCCCAGATCCGGACCATATTGACGGCCTCCACCCGCATACCCGACCCAACGGAAACACCGTTAGCAATGCCCCCGCAGCGGAGACGACGAATAGCTACATCCCGGCATTCACATTCGAAGACGCTCCTCGCGCCGAATCCCCTGAACGCGCGAATCCGCAGCCGGGCCATGGCTTATTCAACCTCACTAACATGAACTCATCTGCTCCCGCGCTCTCCACGATGCATGGCCACCCGGTCGCGCCCCCACTGGCGCATCGTGCTGCAACGACACCCGCAAAGCGTCTCGCGTTCGCGGCAAACTTGTCGATATATGATACCTTCTCGCCCCATGTGTATGATCGTCGCAGCGAGCCAGCCACGTGCAACCGTCTTACTCCAGCGTTGGCACAGCGTATCAAGGAGGAGCTTAACTCGTATAAGATGGAGGAGATGGAGGTACATGCAGCAAGTCGAGTCCAGTGCGTCACATTTGCCGTCTGGTTTTCACCAAGTTGGCATACTCATGCTTTCTTGCAGCACGCAGTTTTTCGTATGACGCATTACCATGCCTACAGTATTTCGAGCCATCGTTTTTTTCCCGTCTATTTCTCTCTCTCAACGCAATCCCCATCATCCCACACAACCCCACCCCCACCCATCCCAGTCCCCTCAACCAACAACACTTTTGTGCCGGCACTGGCGCTCCTTTTATTATATACCCGTGCTTATGAATGTAAAACATCCGACATCCTCCAAACGTGCACTTCTCCTAGCGAGCGGCGCCGTCCATGCTCTTGCTTTTCGCTGCTTCCGGCTTTGTGTCGTGTTTACACGTTCCTTTGTTTGTT
>QFFB01000446.1:19594-72295 GCA_003316465.1 Ramaria cf. rubripermanens
CCCACCCTTCCCCCTCTTATGTTCCTGTTGGTTTTCGACCTCTACTCATCTTGGACGGACTCGGCGGGCTCTGCTCGACACAGATCTCTCTTGTTCTTATATGCGGCAGTACGTACGACGGCGATCAATCTCATGCTATCAGAGAAATTTGCACATTTGGAATCATCACAGCGCATCACATCCCATTCGCGCAACGATGGCCCATCTGAGGGTCTTAATACCAATGAGAAGTGCTTGTGTATTATACATGATGTTGTTGGCAAAAAGGACCTAGATGTTTTAAGTAAAAAGAAAGCGTCCACAACTCCCGGAGAACGAATAGACTGATCACCAAGACGGGGACGTGCTGTAAGCACTGGTCTTACCATTCACTGCATTTCTGGATGGGCTCGAAGGCGACCATGCTGGTGAGGTTGGACTATATGCAGGAGAAGCGGGGGCTGCAAAAAGTTGGTAAAATCCATCTCATCAACAGATTACGACGAATAAACTCACAATAGGTCGGCGCTGATAAGGACGATTTGTTTTAGTTCCATGGCTACCGAAAGATGTTGACAACTTACAAGTAGGTGAATAGGTAGGCGACGTCGGAGCTACACGACATTGTCAACAAACCAACAACATCGAATTCTAATAGACTTACAATATTTAGGAGAAGCTGGAGATGCCATGGGGGATGTAGGCGAGTATTTGGGTGATGATGGTGACGCTTGCGCGGGAGCTTTACAGAAGTCAGTGACAAGAATAAGTAACTCATGACTGTGCTCACAAGCTACACAATCGAACCACAATTATAAAACGGTCAACAATAATTAGAAGTAAATATATGAGAATACTTGCTGGGTGAGTCTGCAAAACGAGTGAGCACGTTAAGCATCCGAGAGTAAACTACTTACATCGAGGCGACGCTGGGCTGAACGAGGGACTTGTCGGAGAGTACCGTGGAGACGTTGGACTGAAAGATGGACTTGTAGGCGAGTAACGAGGCGACGTCGGGCTGAATGACGGAGACTGAGGACTGTAGCGTGGAGAAGTCGGGGAAAACGACGGAGAGGTTGGTGAATAACGCGGACTTGTCGGTGAGTATCCAGGTGACGTCAAATTCAATGCAGGGGACGTAGGGGAGTATGTCGGGGATGTTGGACCTCGTCCACGATCGTAGAAAGGCGAAGTGGCATAGGGCGACGCTCCAAACGGCGATGTGGGTGCACCAAAAGGCGACTGCGGGACATACGGCGACGTTGGGGAGTATGCATTCGGCGAGGATGGACTGTATGCCGGGCCCCCTGGAGACATACCTCCAGCACCCAACGGACTCTGTCCGAACCCCCTATACTGGAAATTTGCTGATTCCTCGCCTCCGCTGGCTGCCAGAGGCGAGAAAGCCGCAGCATCGCCTTTAAAAGATGACTCTACCCATATTGGCGAGTTGCTGTCGTACGGTGTCATTGCAACCGGTCCGGGTGTCATTGCACCATCGGCGTGCGCAGTGAGCAGATTGTCGGCCTGCAAGCGAGAATCGACAATGACATCCTTCAGCATATCCATGTCAAGAGCGACATCGAACGATCCCGTGCCCATTGGAGCCATCTGTCCGAACAAGACATTCTCTGCCACACCATGACAATCGTCCTTCTCACCCACGGCAGCGGCCTCCATAAGGATCTCCACTGTTTCTTCAAATGAACATCTCATCAGTGCACCGGTCTCCGCACGGTTGATACCATGTCGGGTGATAGCCATGAGAGATCCGCGGTGAGTCATGAGGTCACAGAGAAGTGCTAAATGTCGGAAGTTGACATATGACCCGTCAAACTCAATGACTGCACGAAGCTCCCTGAGCAGCGCAGCGCGAGCGGCTTCAATACCAAGAACTTGGAATATCTCCACGCAGCTGTTGGAATACGTTCGCCGGAAGTCCACACCGTCGATGCACATCACTGTCTTGAGATTTACGCCGTCCGTTTCCAATACCCATTCCTGCTCCTTCTTGGGCTCAATCTTCCCATCTGCGGTGATAGACACCTTGTTGTGCTTCACCAAGAAGACTCGACGAATATCTTTGACACCGCGCAAGCTGACTGAGTTCAACATCGTATTCTCCAATTGTCGAAGGAAGACGTCCTCTTCCACCGTTCCCAGACCATCCTCGTCCTTATCCATACCACCTACCACACGACAACGAATGATAAGCTTCTCCGAATTGTCCTCACTCCAGATAACAAACAAGTCCTGAGAGAAACTCTCTGCAATTCGGCTTGCAACGTAGCTCATGTCGAGCTTCCGATCGAGCATCTTCGCACGGTCGAGTTCCAAACGCAATAACCAAGGCGATTGAAGGTGCAGCTGCGACTCGATACCTTCATCGGGGATGGCAAAGAAGGCTTCAACAAAATCTCGATCTTCATCAATAAGGGTAGTTGAGGGATCGGGATCGTAGAAAATCTCAACCGCGGCTGTAACCGTCCGAAGTGAAGTAAAGGCGAGCTCCGTTTGGACAGCTTTGGCTTGCTCGTTATCGATGGCTCTATCCGGTGTAAGGTAAACGCTGAGAGAAGGTGTCTTGATGTTCGACGCGACGTTGATAATCTCCTTTAAACGTGGTACGCCTAGAGTGACATTTTTCGATGCAACACCGGCATAGTGGAAGGTATTAAGAGTCATCTGAGTGGCGGGCTCCCCGATGGATTGAGCTGCTAATGTTCCACACATCTCGCCAGGATTCACCAGTGACTGGTTGAACTTCGTCTCAACTTCTCCCAACACCCATTCGAATGCCTCACGATTCAAATGGAATTCCTCCAGCACAGGACGTGCCCCGAACGTCGAGCGAAGGTGCATGCCGAACAACAAGGTTGCGTTCGCCTGCATCTCACGACTGATAGGATCGTCGCCACGCACAACAATTAGCCGTGAGCTCAATGATCTGACCGAATCTACAATATAGGCCGGTTCGAGATCGCTTGGTTTCCGGCGATCAATATGGAAGATTTGCTGCGCATTCTGAACAACGCGACGCAAATTAACGGGGAGATAATGTGGCCGACTTGGATCCGCCGATTTAAAGATAAATTCACGAAGAAGCCGACGGTCTTCGACCAGTTGATTCCATTCCTCGTCAAGTTTGGCCTGTAAATCAAGCGAACTGTCGTCCAACCCTACTTGTAAGACTCCCGAGGTGAATCCTTTCGAGGGCTCTGTCACATCCACCCGATACCGTCGCTCAAATGACTTGTCAGTCAAATGGTAAGGGTCAACGGACTGTCGCTCAATAAACGCGCCGTCCATGCCATCTTCGCCATAGGTGAACTGGAGAAGATCGCCAAGCGAATTGCGTACTGTGCCATCATAGCAAACCATTACGTCCTCCAAAGCCTTCACGAGACGACGCTGAATGTAGCCGGTCTCGGCCGTCTTCACTGCTGTGTCAATTAGTCCTTCCCGACCCGCCATAGCGTGAAAGAAATATTCTTGGGGGGTGAGACCACGAAGATAAGAGTTCTCGACGAATCCCCGGGCTTCGGGACTATAATCATCCTTCGTGAAGTGTGGCAATGTGCGATGACGGAAACCGAACGGTATTCTTTTTCCCTCTACACTCTGTTGGCCAACACAAACAGCCATCTGTGAAATATTAATGAAGGAGCCCTTGGAGCCCGCAACGACCATCTGCTTGACATTGTTGTCGTCCTTTAGGCTCTTCTGAACATCCTGACCCGTTTCGTCGCGCGCAACATTTAATTCACGATTGACCTTGCTCTCGAAAGATTCACGAATAGTCATCCCGGGCGAAGGACGCAGACGATCCTGATACGCTTCTTCCAAGATATCATGAACCTTGGTTTTGGCCTCGGTAATCCGCTGATTAATGATAAGCATCGTCTGCTTGTCCGCGATAGTGTCACCTATGCCAATACTGAAGCCGTTGTGGAAGAGCCAGAAATTGACCACCATCTGCAGGCCAGTGAAAAGCCCAACACATGCATCTGGCCCTTTCTCCCGGAAAACAACATGTACAAGACCCCCTTGTGACGCCCCGACAGTTTTCTTCTCCACGACGCCATAGATGATATCACCGTTCTCAATTAGCATCCCATCATCAACGACAGGGTTCGCTGTATGATCGTCGGGATTACGTGAGATATTGATCCCTCGAGGTATGCACATGCTGAGCAGCTGCTTTCCCGTCCATAAAGGCTTCGGCTTTACGATAGCAGGAATGGGTACGGTTCCGTCCCAGTCAGGGACCCAAAGCAGAATGTTCTGGACTTGATTCCAGTCCAAGAATGTATCACGCAGGGTGAACTTGCGAATACCGCAAAGGGTATCCTGTACGATGCCCATGACAGGTTTGTTGGCTTGGGGTGAAATGATCTGACGCGGAACCCAAGCGATTTGACTGAGTTCAGCTCGAGTCTCTTCGCTCTGTGGGACACTACAATATACATGAGAAATACATAAGTTGACGTGTATAAGATGCTCTGAACATACTGCATATTCATTTCATCACCATCGAAATCAGCGTTGTATGGAGGTGTGACAGAAAGATTTAAACGGAAGGCTTATCGCATGTATGGTGAGCGTGTCGATTAGAATGACGATACGACTTACTGGAATAAGGCATCAGTTTGACTCGATGGCTCATCATACTCATTTTGTGCAAACTAGGCTGTCGATTGAATAGGACATAGCTAACGCAAGGTTAACACACGCTGCGCTCTAGAAGGATCACTCACTCCCCGTCCTTGAGATGTCGCTCAACGATCCATCCATAATTTAGGAATGCATCCGCACGCTTGTTATGCCGCAAGTCTATGCGTTCACCACTGTCACGAACAACGTATCGTGCTCCAGGGTATTCTTGGGGGCCGTTTCGGACGAGCTCCTGGAGGTATGCAATATTATACGGCGTGACTAGCGAAACAATGTCAGGCGTATATTCTGCTTTGAATACTCAACGTACGCACCTCGCTCCGGGTAAGTCAACGTCATGGCAATACTCTTGGGCACTCCAACCTCATCAAGGGCTAAATTGGGATCACCAGTGATGACCGTTCGTGCTGAAAAATCAACGCGCTTCCCCATCAAGTTACCACGCAGACGACCCTCTTTGCCCTTGAGACGTGCGCGAATAGCCTTCAGTGGACGGCCGGACTTCTGCAGAGCCTGCGGAATCCCGGCGATATCATTATCCATATATGTTGCGACGTGGAACTGATGGTGACATCCGTGCACGTTAATTGCGAAAAACAACACCTCAATGATACGTACCTGAAGTAGTTGTTCAAACTCAGTCGTAACATGTGCTGGGGCACCTTCCTGCTCACATCTCCGTACGTTAGCAGAGGCTTTGAGTATATCGGTCAGCTTAAAGGTAAGGTCATCTTCACTCCGTACAGTGCCGCCATCAACTGCAATGCTAGGGCGAACGGCAGGCGGCGGAACAGGCATAACTGTAAGGATCATCCAATCCGGCCGTGCAAACTCCTCGTTCAGCCCAAGTAGTGAAATGTCGGCGGTGGGGATCTTTTTAAGTACGTTGAAACATTCTGAGGCAGTAAAAAGACGTTTCTCAGGCTGTGTCGATTTGACGTCCTATGTAACGATGGATAATCAGGAATTTAAAGTGGAAAGCAGGCTATATCCTCTGGCGAAACACAAACCATGTCATCCTCGTCTTTCGTTTTCTTGTACTGTAGAAAGAGCTTTAGGCCTTCCTTCCTGATTTGAGGTTGTACGTGTCCACAACCTCCATGACCCTTTTTGACGGGGACGACTTCGTCGGGTACTTCCCCCTCATTTTCTTCTATAACGTCGGGTTCGCATAGATTTTTCGATTTGCAGTGATTCCAAACAACGGACATGCGTGATTTCGCGTCGCGCAGATGCTTGACCTTGTCCGCGAAAGCGGGGTCGGACTGATCAAGCGTAGAAGGGAGCGATAGTGAAGCAGTAAGGGCGTATTGTACGGGTACGAGAGTAACGCCAACGGACGACGGGCAATGAAGGGAGGATATGCAAAAATGGATACGTCAGCGGACTGTGTGGCAAGACAACCCGCAGCAATAGCTTGACAGGTCAAAGTATGGACAGAAACAGAGTAGAAAACGAAACAAAACAAAACGCAGAAAACAACATGTTTTAAACTGCCATGAAGACGTGCGTACGTTAGTCTGCACCACACCCGTCCCTCCGTCAGAGAACGAAAGTGGCAGGCACGACTATCCATCCATTTCGCACTCCTCGTTAAGCCCCCCATTTCACCCGCGTCGTGGGCCCAACCTCACGGGGCGTGTGCCATGGTCCGACGCGGCGGTCAAGCGACCGATGTCGCGCGCCAGACCCCACCCCGGGGAAGAGTCACCAACAACTTTGACATGGAACGGCGCGGGTTTGGGGTTCCCCAAAGGGGAGAGCCCCCAGAAAATTTGGAGAGGTGGGGCGCAAAAACGAGATGAGAGCAAAGTAACGTCGACTCACAAGGTCGGCCTTGAGCTTTCCACAATTGACGCAAATACTCTCCAAAATTTTCTTGACTTTGACTATGAAACCTGTGGACAGATGACTCATGAGCCGTAGACGGCATATATCAGTGGTTGTTTGACTATACCAATGTGAAAGACCGGTCGAGCAAGTTCGATGTGACCAAAATGACCAGGACATTCTGACATCCCCTCACCGCACGTTTGGCACTTGAAATTGCGATCTATAGTACCCATCCGTGGGTCCATAAGCCCACCAACCTTCGGCTTATGAGTGCCCTCCTCCCATAGTTCAGGATTCTCGATCTTGGCGACAGAATGCGCTTTCTGCTGTACGTTAGTACGGAGGTATAAAAGTTGGGTGGCATGGCGTCAAACTGACGATTTCTTCAGGAGACAAGATTCCAAACTGGACTTCCTTGACCTGCCGAATAGGTGCAGCAGAGTAGGCAAATTGGTGGCCGAGCATGATAGAATATTATGATGAGGGGATGTTCGAGAGGAGGCGGCTGAGGCAACAGCTGTACACGTAAGAAAGAGTAGCAAAGTATCTATAGATGATGTTAGAGTCGCCAAGGTGCGAAAAACAATCTTTTTATAGGTTTCCAGCAGCTAAGAGAAGAAATCAAGGATGAACTGGAACAGTCAGGGCCACACGCCTGTGGCGAAACTGGTGTAGCTGAGTTCGAGACAATGCTGAGAACGCGTTAATGAGGTCCCCAGATGCCGGATGGCGTTAGCAAGGCAAAAGATCAAGCCTAAACGAGGATCGGTGGTGTGGATGATGGACGTCGCGACGAGGAACGCCTGTATGTGAAAACGTTTCAGGCGGAGCTCAAACTCCAAACCTTCCCCCAAGCAGCCGCTTAACTAGTCATCACCTTTCCTCGAGTTTCTCGTATTTAACGGTATTCCTGAATATCTAGCCAAACATGACAACCTCATTGCGCGATGGGAGGATGCCAGTCTGTATCACTGTATTATTCTTGGCGCCCACTCTGCTGTGATAGCTTCTCCGCAAAAGTTTTTAACCATTGGACATCTCCCTTCACATCGGATACCATGGCTTCAATAGCTACCGCCTTCTTTCAGATCCCAGTGGACCTCCTTGGATCTGTTCTATACCTGATCTTCGTCTTCCTGCCGCTTAGCTTCAACTTCTGTGTATAATTTGTGTTCACCAGTGCCATCTCCATCCCAATATTCAAGTCTGGCATACAGGCTGGAGGCCGATGCGTCAATTGGTTTCTCTCTGGTACAATTTACATTCACCACCAGGATCTGTTGATCTGGAAACCTTTCGCTGATGCAGTGAGACTTCTGTTAGTCACTCATATTTCCCCTTAATGATCATGCCATAACGCAATATTGCTTCAACGCTCACCTACACTCACCCAATTTATGCCATTTCACTTAAATACACGTCATTGAAGCTCAAAAGCTTTACGTGCTGCTCTGGCCCGGGAATCTAGGTGAACTTCCTGTAAATCATAATATCTTTTTAAAAAGAAAACACTTGTGATAAGTCTAAGTACACCATGCGTCACGAACATTCATTGTGATTTACTTCTACGCCAACTTCAAAGTCAGCTAAATGAAGTGTTTAGTCAGCTGAGCCACCTACTGCGTTCGCAGCGCGCCGGTTGGAAGCTCTGCCACTGTCACTTACATACTTACTCCCATCATCCTTTCCGCAACGATGTCTCTCAGTTCTTTGATTTGGGGGCAATCCCAGTTCGACGAAGCAGTTGGTGGGTCGCCAGACATCCCTTGTGCTCCTCTTCGATTGAATCACAAATCTACAGACAAGGCTACATCTGAGCTTCGTTTAGCTGAGGAAGACTTCGCTCTCAACTTGGAAATTTGTGATCAAATCCGCTCCAAGTCTGTTCCACCCAAGGACGCCGGTCGTGCCCTAAAGCGACGATTAAACCACAAGAATCCCAACGTACAGCTTCTAGCTCTAGGGGTGTGTATTACTACCATTGATCTTGCATGAATAGTTATTGATCATTCTGATTAGCTGACCGATGTGTGCGTCAAGAACGGTGGTGATCATTTCTTGTGCGAAGTGGCGTCCAAAGAGTTCATGGATAATCTCGTTTCCATCCTAAAGATCCCGGCTCTCAACATCGACGTGAAGAACAAGACCCTGCGACTCATTCAGAACTGGTCGGTAGCATTTGAAGGCAAATATACTTTGGGTTACGTAGGCCAAGTTTACAAAGAGCTGAAGTCAGAAGGTACGTGTACACCTCACACAATTGGCACATGCTCTCATGATGACACCCCCCCAGGTTTCAACTTTCCTCCGAAGGACATGACTCTAGCCAGCTCTGCCATGGTCGACACTTCCACGGCCCCAGACTGGATCGACTCGGATGTTTGTCTACGTTGTCGCACTGCCTTCACATTCACGAATAGAAAGCACCACTGTCGCAATTGTGGGCAGGTATTCGATCAACAATGTTCATCGAAAACACTACCCCTTCCTCATTTCGGGATCACGCAAGAAGTGAGGGTATGTGATGGTTGTTTCGCCAAATTAAATAGACGTGAAAAAGAGAGATCGTGAGTCTCATCTATATGTTGATGCTGAGTTTCTCATCCGGTGTTGTAATGCCCAGACAAAGTGTAGACTTTTCTTCCGGTCATCGTCGCCTTTCGTCTTCTCGCCCGCACAGACACCGTAGCACACGAGATCTTGCAGATGCAGAGCTGCAGCAAGCCATCCAGCTTTCTCTTGCGGAATCTAACGCCTCATCTTCTCATGGGCCATTCAATTCCAATCGGCCATCATATAATCAATGGCAAACCTCCGAGCCTCCATTAGTTGATCGCGGGACACATCCCAATGCAAACGGCGATAAACGAGAAGAAGATGATGACCCTGAGTTGAAGGCCGCCATTGAAGCTAGTCTCCGCGAGGCCAATGCTCCGAAGCCTAGTGCACCCGTGGTGGCGTCATATGATGAACCCGAAAACTATATTTATCGGGGAACTTTCACATATGCAAACGGCAGCGGGAAGGAAACCTCCCTTCCAGCACAACCCTTCTTGCCCACTCTGCCCAATCACGATCTCAATCCACGCGAGGCGGACGCGATTTTAACATTCAACCAGACAATTCAGGATGCGCATTCGCAGAGTGGTTCAGATCTATCACGGATTTCTAACGCACATGAGATGTACGATCGTGCAAACAGCTTGCGGCCGAAACTTGCTTTAAGTCTGGATGACACTGACAGGAAAGAACGTAAGTCATTTCCTTTCAATTACGTCTTCGAACGGTTGACTTTGCCTTTAGATATGCTGTCAGACATGCACGACAAGCTGTCCCAAGCTGTCAAACTCTACGACCAACTCTTGACAGAGCAAATTACACACCCGACATGGCGGGCAGCGTCCTCATCACAGCAAGCATACAACCGTATCCCATCCCGATATCATACGATGGACAGTTCCGTCCGCCCGGAATTGGGGGAATGGTCGCGGCAACATGTCGGCTCTCCGCAACCCGCAGACCAGAAATTTCAGACGGTCGGTTATCATCCAGCATATGTGTCATCCCCTTCGGGGCAGAACCGCCCGTTAGTGCAACGCCAATCCTCGTATGCACCGGAGTATGGAAAGGCGAACTATGCTCAACCACAACCCCCAATTCAAGCGCCAGACTCCTATCGTCAACCGCAAACGCCTGCGCCCCTACGATCGTCCCACCATGAGACATATTCACAGCAGAATCCCTGGACTCAATCGACAGTTACTGAGGCGCATGTGTCACTGCCACAACAAGTGTATCCGCCGCCAACTCCTGCACAAGAACAATGGCCAGAAAATCAGCAGTATCAATCCCAACATAGCGTTTCGGGCCAAGGGCCCCAAGGACCAAGTCAACAACCCCAGTCACATTCGTATCCTCAGCAAACGCCATTGTCCCCAGCCGCTGTCAATCAGCCACATCCAGTACCTCAGCATCTTCCTCCCATCTCGCCCACCGTTATCCATGAACAGAATCGGGTCTCCCAACATCTTCCTCCCGTCTCCCCTACCCCAGTCACCCGGCAACAGTACGCACCCATGTCAGCACAGCCCATGCAACTGGTGCAGCCTCCTGTGCAGCCACACCAATCGTACCATCAACCTGCTTCATCGTCTACGCTGTCTAAGCATAACACTGTGAGCAACCCATCGTACACCTCACCCGCACCTCTGCCATCCTCTGCGACACATGGCCGTAGTAACATGTCTTCGTCACACTCACAAGCTCAGCATGCCTATGTGTCTCCTCCTGGACTGTCAAATCCGCTTCCTGCGTTTCCCACGGCACCCACGTCGAACCCACAGATGTTCACGATGTATTCTCCGCCAACGACTGGGCTAGAGCAAACTGAGAAGAAAGAAGTGGCTTTAATAGACTTGTGAAAGTCTTAGATGTTTATGTATTGACTGTTGAACAGTATGTTGTTACACGTGATAATGGTATCAGCTAGTCCGCTTGACATATTTTCTTAATCATAAATCATCAGTCATTGCTGACGTTGGATAATATTGGCACAATAGTACTATCAATTCTTGTCATGAGGCCTGATTTATATCGGTTTTAGGACCTTCAAGATTCACGTTCAAAAAGCAGTACAGATATGGCCCTACAGTATCACCCAGGAAGATAGATATTATAAGCCTAGGGCACTCATAAGTGCTATATCTGCCACTTTCCCACAGAGAAAACATTAACATCCGCTGTATGGCGGGGGCCTTGACCTGACATGTCACAATGTGTTGCTGGTAGCTGCATAGTGGTTGACGGATGGATGAATGCTAATATGCTAGGGGAATTTGCTGTATCAAAAGGCTCTAGCTGTTCGCTTTCAAAACAAGTAAAGACATCTACGTCATGCTATCCAACAGGAAGGGAGGGCGGGCATTGTTGTAGACCATCTACTTGGTACGCGCAATGCGTAGCTTATTGGGCTTGTAAATGTAGTTCTCGCTAATCATAAGTGGTGGTAAGTATCTCGAGTGTTGTCAACACATCGTAACGTCACCTGTAGTTCTTCGGAGGAACGCGTTTGACTGTTGTCGGTTGAACGTAGTAATCCCATCCTAATTGAATTGTCAAGGTAATTCTCAGAATGGTCAAAGATGCATCCTCTACCTTGCTTTTCCGCAAATCGGATGGCATCTTCTCTTGTATTGAAGGAAATCCTGGTGCCCTGCATATAATCGGCACTAACGAGGTCCACACCATTAGTGTTAGCCGAGATGGTGATGAACAGAAACGCACGAGCTTGCCCATCCCATAAGCGGGTTCTGCCACCTTCCAGCACTTTGTAAGACATCCCAATCAATCCGCCATTTCTCTCCCTTCGCGCCTCCACTCTGCATCGTATTGCGTGTAGGCTGGAAGATACGTACGAGACGATGTCGGAGCTCCACTACATTTTCAAGAGACTTGTATGAGCAATCAGACATGCTAAGTATAATTTAATCTGCGGGGCATACCTGGGGCTCCGCTGACAATCTCCGCAGTTACAGGAACATCCTTGCTTTCGGAGACTGGTGCAACCTCTGAGGACGAAGAGTTACGTGAGGCGTTTGCATCCAATTCTACCGGAGAGGTAGTAGCGGATTTAGTGGTATATGTAACTGGGCGAGCGATAGCACACGAAGGAAGAATTGTGAGTGGTCTCGCCAACTGACGGAGAGTAATAGACATTGCAAACACCAAGCGCGGTCCCAAAATACCGGCGCGCTTCTTATACTTAGTGGGTACGTAAGACGTCAATACGCTGATGTCAGCTACAAAAGACTTCCCACCAAGATGCGACTCGCTGTGAACTACTTCAAGTTGATAATATGCATGTACTCCAATGACGGCATTTTTCACTTCAGTAAGCTTCCATATGTCACTATATCTAGGTATCTTACGGCCTAGTTAGCAGCTCTGGTGTCCAGTTTCGTAGTATGTCCATAACATGACTAGTAGAACTGTGGCTTGGCAAGAGCCTACACTCGCTGAGCTATAGGATGCGCGTAGAGTCTCGGGAACGGTCGCGAGTCAAATCGAAACTAGGCGTAAACCAACGTAATAAAATGCCTGATAATAATAATGCTGCCAAGGTGGGATGTCGCCAAAGGAAAAGACAACTGGGTCAGATATATCCATACTTATTCATGCCTAAGTTAAGACTATCAGAATACAGCAAATGCATGCACTTGTTGTTTACTTACAACAGCCAAAATGACTTTGACAGCTTCAAGTTCAAGTCATGAAGGCTACTCAGAATTTATTTCCCATATGGAAGGCAGATGAGAGATGCATATCTGGCGTCACGGAGGGGCGGCAGGAATCTGAGCCTATTTCACGCATACTAGTATATAATAGAGAGAATCCACATCAATCAGACAGAAGAGAAATGAGCAAGGTGCTGGCACAACGCCGGCGCCAGCGTCCAACTGAGCGGAGTGCCAAAACAGCCATCGCACCCGCTGGACTGAGCCATCTCTCACTCTCCTTTTACAGTCATTACACTACCACACTTATAATGGTCCATTGTATAAGAGTCAGCGAGTACACCTTTAAACTATTTGGCATAACGCCGCCGATGCGTGAACGCAGTGCAGGAGCAAACCGCCAAGTAAGGAGCTCGTCCACCCGAGCGGCTATCCTTACTCCGTGTAACGGCGAGCACAGCTCACCTAACCCACAACCCTACAGCTCCTCCGCACTGCACACACTCACGCAGTTGAAGTTGGAACATGCATACGATGTAAACCTGGAAAAAAAATCCTTATATATGGTATCTTAGAGAGAGAGCATGGACTCAAATTCATCGGGTTGTACGTCGTGGTTAAAGCTGTGAAATTGACTGGACCATTAGTAAAACCGCCGCGGATTAGCCGCAGCAGACGACAGTCCGGAATGTACAGTTGAGGGGACGCAGGTCCTGACCAACCCTAGTTTGAGGGCGTCTACTGTAATCCGCAATCCAAGCCTAGAATCGATGTGAAACCTCATGAGAGACTCTTGCAATCGCGGCTTGCTGCAAGCGTACCAGGTACGAATCCTAGCATATAAGCCAGCTAGATATATACGATAAGTATCAAGGTCAAGACGTCGAGAGGAAGAGACGACGGAGTTGCTAGCCAAAGTTCTTCAAACTCCCAACTCCGACACTGAGGCAGCCTCAGCCGTACTCACCATCAGTCACCGTCATGGCAGCCTTGCCAGATCTTGAAGGCAAGATGCTTAGTGAGGCGCTGAACATTGTCAAGATACAAGTTCAGCACATGAAGAGGTACCTTGTGCGTGCAAGACGTTTGGCGTCAAGTATTCTTCTACATTTATGTGTTCCACTCATTATCTCCGTATTTGCAGGAAACCGAACAGCTCATGGATGCACTCAAGAGTGCCAGCACTATGCTCGCCGAATTGCGAACCTCTTCTCTAACTCCTAAGCAGTACTATGAACTCTGTAAGCATCTGCGCATCGACAGCAACACTCTTTTGAGAGATTGACTTTCCCATAGACATGGCTGTTTTTGACGCGCTCCGCCACCTTTCCAACTATCTTTATGAGGCACATACGCAGGATCGACATCACCTTGCGGATTTGTACGAACTTGTCCAATACGCAGGCAATATCGTGCCCCGGCTCTATCTTATGATTACTGTTGGCGCTGTATACATGTCCATCCCAGGAGCTCCTGTGAAGGAGATCATGAAGGATATGATGGAAATGTCCAGGGGCGTTCAGCATCCCACTAGAGGGCTCTTTCTTCGGCATTATCTTAGTGGACAAACAAGGGATAGTTTACCTATTGGGGTAGACCCAGGGTGAGTCCGAGCCTCACTACTCAGAATCTTTCGAAGTTGTAACGCTTTGCGAAAAGCACATCCGGAAATCTTCAGGACTCGATCAGTTTTGTCCTGACCAACTTCATTGAAATGAATAAACTCTGGGTTCGATTACAGCATCAAGGTCATTCACGGGATCGGGAAAAGCGAGAGATGGAGCGCCGAGAGCTTAGGATCCTTGTTGGAACAAATCTAGTCCGTTTGAGCCAACTCGAAGGCGTCGATCTGGATATGTACCAAAAGACTATCCTGCCAAGCATCCTCGAACAAGTTGTCAACTGTAAGGACGTCATAGCACAAGAATACCTAATGGAAGTTGTTATTCAGGTAAGTCTGAATGCACCATTGGGTTTTGATTTTCGGCGGTATCGAACTAGACGGCTGGTAGGTATTCACAGATGATTTCCATCTTCATACCCTGGGACCATTCCTATCAGCCACGGCACAGCTTCATCCAAAAGTCAACATAAAACAGATCGTTATCGCACTCATTGACCGACTGGCAGCTTACGCTGCTCGAGAAGCTGAGAATGAAGACCCAGAGGAAACAAAACGTCAGGAGGAAGCTGCTGCCAAGCGTCTAGCTGAGAAAGTCAACGAGCAGAAGAAGGCACGGCAAAACGGGACTCCGGCTGATGTGAGTGCCACAGCCGGTGTGTTTGAATGGGGAGGGGCTGCTGCGTTTGAGGAGAAATCCGGCGTGGCCGAGCCAGCTGTGGTCAATGGTGATAAAGAGGAAGAATTGGGTAGTGATCATACGAAGAAGTTTAGAGGCATTCCTGTCGATGTCAAGTTGTTCGAGGTCTTCTGGCAACAAGTAGTAGAATTGATCAAGGTGTGTTCTGTGATGTTAAGGCCTTACTGCTCACTTACATGTCATCTAGGCCCGACCAGACCTTCCTATTCAGGATATAACAGCGTTGCTGGTGTCCTTGACGAACCTTTCTCTGAGTTGTTATCCTGATCGATTGGACTACGTCGATCAAATCCTTGGCTTTGCCCATGACAAGGTAAAAGAGTTCAATGAAAGGTAAGGATCTGTCGTGTCTGTTTCATCGCCCGTTTGCTAAAATCACATTCAGTCCCGATCTCCACACAACTCAGACCACGCAAAACTTGTCAAACCTCTTACTCGCTCCAATTAACTCGTACCAATCCGTACTCACACTCCTCGCTCTTCCCCGTTATCCAACCTTGTTCTCCCTTCAACCTTTCTCCACTCGGAGGTCTCTCGCCCATGCTATCATCTCCTCCATACTCAAGAACGAGACTGTTATCGAGACACCAGAAGATGTTGATGGTGTTCTTGAGCTATGTCACGTGTTAGTACGTGATCAGAAGGACGTCGGTGTAGGTGTGGCGAATACAGGACCCCAGATGCATCCTAAAGAGGGGAGACGTGTCACCGGTCATGGACCACATCAAGTAGATTTGGAAGAACTTGCAGAAGAGCAAGGTTGGGTAGCTCGTATGGTGCACCTGTTCCGATCGGAGTCACTTGATGTGCAGTTCGAAGTTCGTATAGTTACGAGCCCAACAGCATCCCGTACCACTAACACGTACTTGACAGCTATTACAGAGAGCTCGAAAACATTTCGATGAGGGGGGTGAGCGAATGCGTTTCACTTTCCCTTCCCTCATCTCCGCGTCCATCAAGCTCGCCCGACGCTATAAGGATCGAGAACATTTGGTACGTCCTCTACGCCAACGTCGTATTTAGTGAGTCCGACATGTTTCTCACAGGAGGCGGATTGGGAACCGAAAGCTTCAAGTATCCTTAAATTTACACGACAGCTTATCTCTATCTTAGCGACACAAGTGGAAGCTCCTGCAATAGCGTTGCGATTGTTCCTCCTGGCAGCACAAATATCTGACGAATGCAATTTTGAAGATCTTACCTACGAGTTCTATGTTCAAGCTTTTTCGGTATACGAGGAGAGTATCTCGGAAAGTCGAGCGCAATTACAAGCGATTGCTCTGATAATCAAAACCCTCCACGGTGCAAAAGTATTTGGTCCCGATAATTACGACACGCTTGTAACACAGGCGGCACGACACGGGTCACGACTGCTGAAGAAGCCTCATCAGGCCACTGCGGTGCATCTCGCCAGCCATTTGTGGTGGCAAAGTGCCACGGATACAGATTCGCCTAGAGATATATCTCCAAAAGAAAAAGATATAGATGCCTCGGAACGCCCTAAGGCTGTAAGAGTATTTTACATTATGTGTGTAGAGCTCATGGGACATTTGTTCTATAGTATCCTCACTGGGACAGCAAACGTGTTTTGGAATGTTTGCAGAAGTCCTTGCGAATCGCCAACTCCTCAATAGAGGAAATTGTTACTGTACAACTTTATTGTGATGCGCTCGATCAATATCTATACTACCTTGATCATAATGCAGCTGCGGTATTCGCTGGCTACCCATTTACCTTCTGCTTTTACTGACTTGTGCACACTCAGGTGACTCCCAAATTCGTGAACAGCTTGGTGGAGTTGATCACTTCCAGTATTGACAACATAACATCACCCGACGTGCACCCTTCATCCCGGGCCCCACCAGGTTTGATCGAAGGTGTACAAACACCTGACATGATTACACGACATTTTCGCAACACGTTACTCTATATTCAATCGAAGAAAGATGCATTGTCGAACTCTTCAGGAGACGAAGGCGAGAAGGTGCATCAACGATGGGAAGAGGTAGACGTAGTCGGTGCAACGTTGAAGATGGGCATCGCACGATGACGACGAATTGTATCCGTGCATTTGTAATTCATAAATCTACTATTCTATTTTATCGTGGATAAATAGTATTTTCATAGGTCACTGCGGGGAAGTACTTACCATGTGCAAAGTTCAAGCCCCGAGCTTCTTTCGGCCACTTGCGCACACACGGTAGTAAAACAACACCCGACAACGATGAATCCAGCTCTCAGGCCCCCATTGAACCCGCATGGCTGCCATTGTTGCCTGAGTACTTCGGTTGACCTATCTACAAGCACATGATCAAGTCATGGACAAGACAGCTAGTCTGAGTGGCTCACGGTGACTGGGTTGCGGACTAACCGGACTTTTTCTTATCTTAACGTTCAGCGAATACTATGAAACATATATCATGAAGACGCTTGGTCGTTGAAATTGGAAAAAGTGGGATAGATATCCTCAGCCTTTCCATGTATCGGCCATTCGAATTTGCATTGATCGCAGTCTACGCGTTTGTATGTATTGCAGATGTATACGGTGTCTCGACAGGTAACATCCTCCAGTTTGAACATAACCCAACACTTATCTGAGTCAGTAGTGTCCAGCAGTGCTTTGAGTCTGCGAGACCTAAACCTCCAACAATGCTCTTTGGCGGAATGGCCCAGTGGACCCGGTGAAGCTTTGAAACCGCAAGCACCCGACAAAGAGCTTCGTCAGATCATGTCACAAATTGACCCTACTCGTATTGAAGCAATTATCCAGAAACTGGTCTCGTTTGGCACGCGACACACCTTGTCCTCCCAGACTGACCCTGTTCGAGGAATTGGCGCAGCGCGTGACTGGATTGCGCAAGAGATGCGCACTTTCGCTGCCGCCTCAAACGGACAAATGGTGGTGACGGTGCCAAGTTACATCCAAGGCCCGGCCCCTGGTATACCGAACAACACACGGATCAGCAATATTGTCGCTACACTGAAAGGCTCCAGTGATCCTAATCGCGTATATGTGATTTCAGGTCACTACGATTCTCGTGTCACAAATATCATGAATGGCGTGGATGACTCCCCAGGCGCCGATGACGATGCGTCAGGCGTGGCCGTGTCCATGGAGTTAGCTCGTATTATGGCTACACATCGCCCTGCCGCCACGATTGTTTTGGCAGCCGTCGCAGGCGAGGAGCAAGGGCTCTTTGGCGCCGATTTCATGGCTCAACAGCTTCAGGCAGCTGGTGCTGATGTCCAGGGTATGTTCACCAACGATATCATTGGCAGCTCTACTGCCGATGACGGCACTGTCGATCCAAACAATATCAGGCTATTTGCGCAAGGCATGCCAACAACGGATACCCCGACACAAGCAGCCCATCGTGCTTCGATTGGTGGAGAGAATGACTCTCCAGCGCGGGAACTTGGACGTTTCGCTGCGGAAGTGGGCACCAATGACGCAACCAATATGACTGGTAAGCTGTTGTGATGTAGAGTTTTACATGTTTAGTGGTGCCGATAACAATATTAGTACAGGTCATTTATCGTAAAGACAGATTTCTTCGCGGAGGAGATCACCTACCTTTCCTTCAACGTGGATTTCCTGCGGCTCGCTTCACAGAGCCTCACGAGAATTTCGCACATCAACATCAGGATGTCAGAGTCCAAAACGGCGTGCAGTTTGGCGATTTGATTGAATTTTGTGACATGGATTTTATTGCAAGAGCCGGACGCGTCAACGCAGCCGCTATCTGGTCCTTAGCCCAAGCCCCTGGTATGCTCACTGTTTCCATCCCCTGACCATGTTGCTGACCGTCTCCAGGTACCCCCAAGAATGTGTCCTTAGATACCTCGGTGTTAACCAACAACAGCACGCTTACTTGGGCCATGGGTACCGACGCCGGCTTGGCTGGTTATGAAATACTATGGCGTTCCACAATTGCCCCGTTCTGGACACATGTTATTCCTGTCGGAAAACAGAGTAAGGCGACGGTCCTAGTGTCGAAGGACAATGCGATTCTTGGCGTGAGGGCTGTTGGCGCAAATGGGTATAAGAGTCCAGCTGCCTATCCTTTCCCTTGATTCGTCGAGAGTATGCCTCGGGTGTTCTCTATCCTTTATCTGCATGTCTCAATGAGTGGCCGAGCAATATAAAGTATTCAGAGTTTCGTTTTAGATCCCCATCTACCAAGCAAAAGTTGATCTATTAGCTTTATAACTATTACTGTACGCAAATCAGTTATGTGACATTTACTTACCTAGTAGGAAAGCATCTTCTGTTTGCTTAAGAATTGCATGGTTCTACTCCGCTTCGCTCCATCACCCACTGGTGCACTTCATCTAGGAGGCTTACGGACGGCATTATTGAATTATTTAATAGCAAAAAAACTCGGCGGGAAATGGATACTGAGAATCGAAGATACAGACACAGTCAGCTGCAAGGACTTCTGGAACAATAAAAGAGTATTGACTTCACCTTGTATCGACAGGCCAGAATTGTCCCTGGCTCTGTAGACAACATACGTCATGCCTTGGATTGGGCTGGACTGCACTATGATTATGGTAAGTAGCCGCGTTAGGGGTGTCATCCCGTTTACCTTCTCTTCAGGGCCTGGTTTTGGAGGACCACACGGGTCATATTACCAAGTAAGTTGCTTGTCGAAGAAATACTAATCTGCAATTACATATTCTACATTGGTCAGTCTCAACGTCTCGACTTATACCGTAGCTTCGCAAATAAGCTACTGGACGTGGGTTGTTTTTGACAAACTGTAATAGTGACTGACACTGACTTCGACACACCCTAGGCAAGACACGCGTATCGTTGCTTCTGTTCCCCCACCCGTCTTTCGGAAACCAAAGAGAGGCTTCACAAGACAGGTTCTAGTGCCACGTATGACCGAACGTGTTTACACCTCACAGAGGAGGAAGTAGCCCGTCGTGTCAAAAGCGGGGAAAGATATGTTATCCGTCTTTATGTGCCCCAGTTCATTATGGTATATAGACTACTGATCTGACGTGCTACACAGGATGGTTCTGTGCCCCCGAGAACCATTCCTCCAGATTTGGTTTTTGGACACATCCGGGATGCACACCTGTCCCTTCCAACAGACCCCATTCTTATCAAATCAGATTACTATCCAACGTACCATCTTGCTTCTGTCATCGACGACAGTCAAATGGGAATTACACATGTTCTTAGGGGCGAAGTAACAACATTCCTACTCCTTGCGTTGCATGCGTATTCACAAATATTTAGGAGTGGCTGCCATCACTGCCATTGCATTTAGATTTATACTCATGCCTGTCCATTGACACACCACAATTTGCTCATTTGCCTTTGCTGCTTAATGCAGACGGCTCTAAAATGTCCAAGCGCAACGGGGACGTTCAGGTTGCCGACTATATTGTGAGTGGTTCTTTCCTTCTGGACCTTATTTTTACGTGTATGCTAGGCCAAAGGATGGGAGCCAGAGGCAGTTTTAAATTGGCTTGCCCTTGTGGGTTGGGGAAATCGCTCAGGTGATGCTGATGGTGCCAGTAAGCTTGAGGCTGGCGAAAGTGTCCCTCATGTGTTCCCTGTGGCGGAATTAGTATCCAAAGTAGGTTTGATGTATGAATGATGATCGCTCATCATCAAGTAACTTTCATTCTAGTTTGAACTATCGGCGCTCACTAGCCGTCGGGGTGCCTTGGATCCTAGCATTTTGCGTCACCTCAACAAGGAGCATATAAAAATGAAGACATCGGATTCGCAACAGTTGGCGAACCTTGCTCACAAGGCCGCACCAATTATTTCAGCGGCGTTCCCGCACAGGTAGACCGGCCTCTCAAACGGTGTATGGGTTCTTACTCTACTTCAGTGACCTGATTGACGGTGATTACATCGGGAGAGTCATCCTAACCTTGGCAGTACGCATGACTAAAGGTTATACTTGAATATTGAACACACGGAGTTAACACCAGATCTGTAGGAGAGACTCAGTAACGCATTCGATATAGCCACTGTGGCACCCTATTTTTTCGTTGATCCAGATTGGGCGACCGACGTTGCACAAACATTGAAAGCAAGTGTGCCACTCGAGAAATATGGTGAGTCATAGCACGCTATAATTTTATGAGTGCCACAGGCTTAGTCCTTCAGAGCGGTCTATTACTCGTTGCATCCTTAGCTTCGAGGAAGTTAAGCCTGCGGACTGGAACCACAAGGTTCTAGCAGCACTGCTCCAAGGTTTAAAATACACTTTGGCCTACTCGTCAAAAGAATTGATGATACCGCTGCGGCATGCTATAACTGGGATGAAGGTGTGCCTTTGTCTAAACTCGCGTGAATTTTAAGCTGACTCCTCCCAGGATGGGCCAAGTGTAGCTCTCACATTGGAAACGTTGGGGAAGCAACGAACGCTGGCCAGATTACGACGATGCATCCATGCTTGATGATGGTAGGGGCAGCGCAGCGCTGTATAAAGATGAAAACTAGGTTTTTAGTAATGTGAAAGAACGATCACTGGCAGAGCTTGGGATTTACGTAACGAAACCACGACATATATATTGGCGTGCTGGGCTTCAACTTATTGGTTCAGCATCGTTAACAATCCGAAGCAATATAAAATATACTACTAGAGGTTACGCTTTGTTACTCTTCTGACGTCTGTCCGCTGGCTCTTCAAAATAGTACCCCGTTAAAGCGTGGTCGCACTCGGCATCCTGCCAACTGGTAACCATGTCATGAGTCTGAACACTCCAAAACGCAACAACCCGGGTTGTTTTTTGAATAATCAGGGTTGAACTTGATGGGGTGGGGCGGGAGGGGGTTGCACACATCTAGGAGAAGGGACGTCATGGTTCAATTGATCAACCAAGTGATGGACATTTTAGTAACGGGCAAAATGCGTGCTTACCTTCATCTGTGGCTGGCAATGTCACACATGCGATGCTACTTTCATGTATAGACCATGGATCCTACTTTTTACCGCTGCAGTGACCGTTTAACCCAGGTCACTGTCGGTCCCACCGGCCAGCTTAGAGGTAAGGTGACATCGCCGCTGCCGTCGCCATTACCGAGCTAGTATACGTTAAGGGTCAGCATCATGGCATCGTACCTAGGTGTTAACTGCACAGTACTTGCTTGCACATTAATGAGCCAGAGCTAATGCTAATGATGACCCTGAGGCTCTATGTTTGATTTTGATTGACTTCCCGATCTCTGCAGCCCGGGTTGCTAAATAAACTAACAAAAACCAACCAGGGTATTTTTCCAAGGGAGGGGGGTTGGCCAACAAAATTATCCGGACGGTGCCTTATTCAAAGTATCACTGACAGACATTTATCCTGGAAAAATACGGTGGCTCGAGACAACCAAGCACGGGGAAATTCTGGTATACCCAATCAAGTTGTGGAGTATTATTACTTTGTAGGCTTTCGGTCTGGTCTCGATTCGACTCAGATTACTACTCATGGGGTCATTTCTGTCTCGAAAACATAATAAAAACATAATATGCCTGTATCAGATGTGCCCTTACGAAGCATATGTGAAACACTCCCCGATAACTTTTGAGAGAAAGAAAGAGTAAGTCCTGTAATACTGTACTTTAGTCATAACAGTCAAGTTCAACTCTGATAGAAGTGTGACCGATGTGACGCTTGGCGTCTATTCAGCAATTTGTCTAGTCGAATGGGAAAACATTCCAAGAAACGACAGCGGACGACGAATGATGCTCATACCTCGAACTTACAACCTCTGGGCTCTACGAGTACACGGGATAATGATTATGACAAACATGAGGAGGAAAAACGATTAGAGAAGTTACTGTTTGGAACAACATTTACATCCTCCTCTGTCGCGCAGATAGGTCCTTTGCTCCTCGAAAATGAGACGAGTCAAACGAACGTCGATGTTAGTGGAGAACTCGGCAATTTGATGGATTCAGATGTCAGCCGTATCCAGTTTCTCGTTGGATTAAAGCTGACATTCGTAAATAGTTGTTCTTCATTGATGAAACTGGACCCTCGTTGTTCAGTCAACGGGTTGTTCCCACATTAGATCGTGTGGACAGTCCTCATGGCGAAGGCGCACTAGATGCAGACTCTGCAGCTAGTTCCCAGGCAGCGGAGGAAACTACCGAGCACCTCGACAGACTGCCGAACGATGATACAAGTGGTTCAAGCAACTCTGCGCTTGCTAGCCTCTTCAGCTCCCGTAGTAAAGCATTGGCTGCGTGGGCAGATCCAGACGACCAAAATGTTCGGGTCTCACTTGCCTCAGACACCCGTCTTCGCAAATTACGCGATGGGCCGCAGGAAGATGCCATCGGTGGCAGGGATTACGAGGCCCGCCTGCGACGCCAGTACGTTTATTTATTCTTTGATACGAAGGCATGTCGTTGATTACATTATGTATCGCAAGGTACGAAAGGGTGCATCCCGCTCCACAGTGGGCTTCCATAGCTCGGGACCAGTTACACAGAAAGAAACGACGACGTCCGTCCCAATCCTCAGAGTCTATGGAGGCTAGGTCGGAGGCTGAGGAAGGCATCACGAGCTTTTTGAGTACCTCTGGTGGTCTCCTGTCTTCACGTGAGCGGAAGACTCTTCCTCAAGGCCAATTGTCGATAGAGCGGCTTCGCGATGCGAATCTGTCTGCGAAAGCTGAAGGAGGGATCCGATCAGTCATGTTCCATCCTTTACCCTCTGTGCCCGTTCTCTTGACAGCTAGTGCGGATCGCAGACTGCGCCTTTTCAATGTAAGTGATATGCACCTCCCTACTGGTAGTATGACTCTGTTGATTCGATTAGATTGACGGTCACACCAACCCCCATCTTCAATCCGTTCATATACCTTCCTTGCCGATCACTACTGCCCTATTCCACCCCACAGGGTCTTCAGTGTTGTTAACGGGTCATCGTCCATATTATTATACCTACGATTTACAAAGTGGCGCTTGCACCCGATCGCCCCGTGGCCTTTGGGGTACGCACGCTGCCAACACCGACAGCACTGAGCTCAGTATGGAGACCTGTGCATTTTCGCACACAGGTGACTTCATTGCTGTGGGGGGACGAAGGGGCTATATACACATTGTCGATTGGCGCAGAGGTGGGGGCCAAGTTGTGGGAAGTGTCAAGATGAATGCGGCCGTCAAAGATCTGGGGTGGACAGAGGATGGTAACTTAATGAGCCTTGGGGAAGATACTGAAGTTTATCTATGGGACGTCGGGGATAAGCGATGCATAAGGCGGTGGAAAGACGACGGAGGCTTTGGAAGTATGAACATGACTCTGGCCCGAGGTAATGCATACTTAGCAATCGGGTGAGTGATTCTCACGCAGACTACATGATTATAAGTGCCGCGTTTACCCCTGAAATAGGTCAAAAACGGGATTGGTAAACGTGTATGGACCTGATAGCACTAGGGCAGACGCGTCCAGTTTGCCTAAACCACTGAAGACTATCGGCAACCTTACCACGTCGGTTTCTACTATGTGTTTTAACCACGATGCACAGATTCTGGCGCTTGCAAGCAAGGCTAAGAAAGATCAACTAAAAATGGTACCTTATTTCTGACATGACTACTCCTGTTTAGATCATTAATAACGCGGTTCACAGGTGCATCTCCCCTCCTTGACCGTCTTCTCCAATTGGCCGACGTCAACTACACCACTAGGTCATATTACCTCAATGGACTTTTCCATGGGTAGTGGATATGTTGCAATTGGAAACAATCGGGGCAGGGTTTTACTATATAATCTTAGGCACTTTGGCATGGTCTAAAAATCACTGATAGGGCATAGATGTCTTTTCATCCCAGCCAAACAAAAAGAGGGTGTCAGACCGTTAGCAGTAAACTAGGGTCGTCCAGATTGAAAATCCGTCTGGTTGGTGTCAGCATGTTAGCTTCCACAAAGTCGCCATCTACATAGAGGTTGCCGTCATCTAGGAAATAACCTAGCTTAACCCTAGGCTCACTGGGAATGTCATTATTATCCGCTCGCCACACAGCTTCCTCCCAATCGGCGGCGACTCCAGTCTCTACATGGCGTCTGCAGAGCCTTTGTCTACCCTGTTCCACGTCAGCAGTGACAAACCATCTTTCATCGAGCGATCTTGCGGCCGTAATCCAGGGATCTATGCCGAGGAACACATATAATCCTTCAATTATGATAATTCGGTGCTGCGGCCGAACTACGACATCATCAAAGACCGGGTCTTTAAGGGAGTGAGAGAACGATGGAGCGGTCACGTCTTGAACGGAAATAGGCTTGCGAAGGCGCTCGATGAAAGATACGTAGCCATTTCCTTCCCTTAGTGTCTCAGCGACTCTTCTTTGTCAAATGCAATAATCAAATCACCATCAAATGTCCAGTGGGCTCCGCGCCGGTCATGAGCAAGTTTCGGATCTGGAAACGTGTCCAAGGTGCTGCGGGTAAGGTGCCAACCGTCCAAGGGAACAACTATTCCCACTGGTACCTGCGCGTTGGGATGAGAATCCTTGTATAGCGCGTTCACATGAAATTGTATTCGTGCAGAAAGGGTTGTCTAGGGGCCGCAGTGAGTGCAACAAATGATGGTCTCGCATAGATCTATCTACCTTTCCGGCGCCCGGTGCACCTGAAATTCCAACACATAGCCTCGAGGAGGCAGGCAGGCTGCTTGGAAGTGACCATCAATCAGGGCATCAAAAGGTGGCAAAGAACTTGCCCTTTCAATTGTTCAAGAAGGTAAACCGCGAGTTCCGATGCCACTAGATCCATCTGGGATAAAACTCGCAGCGCAAAGTAAATCCCAAACGAGTGGGAAGTGCCAAGGCGTTGGATTCTGGGAGTTGACAAGACGAACTTCATTTATAACACCGCGTGCATCTATATATGGCTAAGAACAAAAGAGGGGGTCAACAGTATTTACAAGTATGTACAGATTAGGAATTAGGATAGTCGCCGTAACCGAACCATCGACTACACTTTCCGAGCTCATCTGGATAGTTTCGGGCAAGAACGGTATAGGAGTTGCCACGACGAGTAGTAGTAGTCTAAGAATCTGATACAAGGAACACAAAATACAAGTAGGACCGTTAGCTAAAAAGCGACATGAGGAATCGAGATGATGTGGCACAACGTGGGTAGGACCTTGACCTAGGTTGTACGAGTGCTATACCGTGCTAGGAGACTACCGTACGTTTCCGATATCTGGTGGAGAGAACGTCAAAAATTTGCGGTCGCAATGAGCTTCTAGTACGAACCTTTTGTGCTCGTTCCTTACCCTCGGGGACGTATCGGGAAATCACCGTTGCAGATTCAAACCAACGTTTGGCTTCGTCAAGATGTGAGGCACTGCACCAAATCAGTCTGGCAACTGAATACAAATATGATACCTACGCCAAACACTCAACCCCAGTATTATACGATGTGCTAAGAAGCCATTGCCTCTCCTCTACTGGATATATCTTTTTACCCGGTTAATAACATTAGGGTCCAAACATATTCTGACTTACATTTTCCGACTCAGTCTGGCTGTTACCCTCAATCACACCTATGCCCTGTTCCACGTAGCCGACGGCTTTAGCTCGATCTGTGGGAGTGTTATGGGCCAGCAGAATGGTACAGATGGCACGAAGCCATCGTGAGAACTTCTCGACCGACATGCAGTTCCGATCTAGACACGCATGTAGTATGGCCTCAAGGGCCGCGTATAACACTGAATGTGGGAAGCATTCTCAGCTGGGTCTACTAACTTAACCGTGCAGGCAACACTCCTACCGTTAGCTGGGCAGTCTTTTTCTATCCACTGCTCTGAAATTTGTCTTCTCGATGGAATACGATAAGCAACAAATAAGCCTACAAGAATATCCGCCATCGCTTCAAACGTGCTTCCTTTCACCTTGAGTGATCGTGAGGCTTCCTGAAATGCTAAGAATGAGTGTCAGCAGGCAGACGTAAAGCCTGGCTCGCCTCGATAGAAGCAAGAACCGCAGCCCAATCCTTGAGTATGCAGCGTTGTTCGGTTTCAAAGACAAGTGCGACGTGGGTCAACGAACACAAGCGATCTTCTTCTGCGGTATCTCGAATGTGGCCTTTGCTGTGTGTGGAGTCGACGCTCGCTTTGAAATTTTGGATATCCCGACAAATTCGTTGCCTTATATCCGCCTACGCTCAACATGATAAGGTATACTAATATATATCGTATAGAACGTAAATACCTGATCCGAACCTTCGCTTAATTGGCGGACGGCGAAGACACGGCAGGATATACTGGCAAAAGACGCGAAGATGATGTGACTGTACACTGTGGGGTCAATGTCCGTAATCGAAGCCTTGCAGTATGCCATCATGAACTGTATATGCTCAGTGAAGACACGGCGTCCCAAATGCGAAAGAGGATTACAGCACGGGACAGATCAAAGAGCTCAGATAAAAAGTCTTCGGAGTCGTCCCATTCCGCGCATCCTTGGACGGCCATGTTGTATGCCGTTCGCCATAACCATGACAAGTCTTTGACAATCACCGGAGACTCCTTCTCCAATGCAGATTCGACAATTACTTTTGCTGTCACCGCGGAGTCAAAGCTTGGCATTGAGGGTTAAAGGCTACTTTACATACCCGTCTGGAAATGCTTGATTAGAGTTGGGACTAGTGTTTTTCTATTATTGATATTAGCCCAAGTATCAGAAGTCGTGTGAAACTCAACAATTCGGCAGCAGGTTGTTTGATGAGCTCCATTACCAAACGAATGATGCACCTGTGCAACGTTAATGTTTCGTTTGGAGCGAACCAGCTTTAACACATACCGAACCATGGTGAGAGCTTCTACTTCATTATCTAAACCCCCTTGTGATTGTAAAAACTTGAGAAGCGAATCCAACACCGTGAGGAGGAGCATCTTTAGATTTGCGTCATGGGCAAGTTGAGTGGCAAGCAGCAGCATCTTGCGGTCGAAATCCTTCGCCTGAACCATATCTTGAATAGCGCGGATGGCTAATCGATTATGTCAGCACCCCTTCCGGTTACGTAGTAGCTCGTGGTACCCACCTTCATCTTCAAGGCCTATGGAGACAGGTCAAGGTTGAGACAGCATCAAAAGGCGCCATACATACCTTGATGTACAGCAGTTAAGAATACGACATAATATGTCGCGGCCTCATTGTTACGACAACGTTGAATGATGGCTGTAGCACGAGCGTATTCCTGCTGCTGAATATAACATAAAGCTGCCTTCCGCATGCATCTAGCTTGATTGCTTCGCGCCATGGACTTGAAGGCATCATGACTACCGAGAAGAAACCAGTCGGCAGCTTTAGACCACGCCTTAGCATTATAGTGTCGATCGCCAAATTGCCACAGAAGCTGCAAGAATATCAGATACGAGGCCCAGAAAAAGCTTGGAAGGTGGACGCAAACTGATTGACACGCAGTAGTCGGCACCTTTGGGAGTTCGTAGTCACTACGTTCTGCTATGTCTAAAGTCACACCTTAAGATACAGTTGAGCATAAAGGATAGATATGTCCTCACGGGCTAGTGCATTACCAACGGTCTTGATAGCTTTCTCGTGATCTTCATCTCTAGAGCAATGAAAGAGCAAAGCCAATAGAATCCTGTCCACAGCAGATCTTCCCATGTCATTCTCGGATGCCAGTGCGGTCTTCAGAAGGATTTGATTGACTTGAGCTACCATGAGACTTCAGCAGCCAGTGTGTTCAGGGCAGTTAGCCAAGCTTGAGGCATGAATCACCAACTGATGTTGTGCCATGCCACGCAATTCCTGTAGAACGCTAATTAATCTTCAACAAGGTGTAGCTGAGAAAACTCGAGATCAATAAAACCTCACTCAGATACTTCAACTTCGGTGAGATTGGAGTGCTCGATGACAGACTGAAAGGCTAAGACTGCAATTAAAGACCCATCAACAAACTTAGAAGGACCCTCACCATCCGTTAGCAGACTGTCAGACGAGTTTTTCTTTTTTAATACGGCAAGGCGCATCCATCGTAATTGCTGGAATTCTGTACTTTTCTGTGTCTAGCAGCTTAACAGACAAGTCCCACGATGCTTTGTGATCTGGACGCACTTTGTCGCATGCACTACTGTCTACCGAGGTTATCAGCTCATGCAAAGTGGCTTCAGCCTTGTTTAAATTTTCAATGTCTGCCGAGGAAGCCAAATAATAAACTCGAGCTGGATCTCTAAAAGTCAGTGGATCCTCAACGTCACAGAGAAAATATACCGAGATTGCGGAGGATAGCCCGCTGTGTCATAGCACCGTAAGTCTTCTCAACCCAAGCGCGTTCTACACAACGTGCCTTAAGTTCACATATCCCAGGTGCTTCTCCATCAGGAGCTTTTTCCACCAAGGCTAGTGCCTTTTGAATCCATTTGGCGGCATCCTGGGCTCGTTTTCCTTTGGCAACATCGCTTAGAACGATCTGTTTGTCCGCTGTGGTCAGCTGCTTAGCAATAGATTTGCCTATTTCGAGTATTTTGAACGCCAAATGTTCCCGCTGTCATAGCCTCAACTATTGCATGTAGATCCCAGGGCCCTAAATAGGACTCACATCATGGGGTAAGAGATACGAAAGACGCTGTTCGTTACTCTCTGAATATAATAATAGTAATAAGCGATGCATAAATGACGAAGAACAGCTCCCGTGCCTGTAATCTTTCTTAGCATAAATTGGGCGACTCCTTCGTTACCTTCTTTCCAGGCCTATGAGGGGGGAAAGTCCTGTATTAGGATATCAGACTATGATGCGCCAGAATATCCGCACAGCTTCCATTCGACAAGTGTAATAAACAATCGTTGCCCGCGCTTTGGCCTGGGCGTGGGTGTCCTCTGTTTCAGGACTAGCTCTGCTGATGGCTTCTTCGAACTGATTGAAGTATGAACGGAGACAGTTCCACCCATATGCGTAGGATGTTAGCAACTAACCTTGGCTGCAGCACCGAGAACAGCGCCCGCGACATCATGAGCCTCTATATCTAGTATATATGCACGTGTATGAGAACAAACTCGTCTACCAGGATGCCTTGATTTACGATACCTGAGAGGGCGGACCCTGTCTTGCTAGCCAGCTGCAGCACGTGTAATAGCGCTGAAGCGATCCAGTCGCATGGTTGTAAAGGAACATCAGAGAAAGGGAGGCATACTCTCAATGCCAGGCTTCTGTTCTAACCCAGCTTCGACCAATCGGAAAGCGGCAAGGCGTACTGGTTTAGAGATGATACTACGCACATGGTCTGCTGTGGAGCCTAGAATTAATACTCACGAGCGGCGAATAGTTTGAGATCTTGTTGATCTTTCCCTTGACGAAGTATCCCCGACGTATTCCAAAGATTGACGCCTATTGATTGCCGTGGAATGCAGTCGGCCGCGTTCAAGGGATGGGATTGGAATGCAACGTAGCATAATACTCACCTTCCCTGTCAAGATTGTCGGCTAGGTCAAGCCAGGTCTTGTTGGATCGCGGTCGTAGCTCGGTAAATGATTCCGCGAGGTTCGCAAGCTTGTGGAGTTGCGTAACCAAAGTGGCATCGCTAGATTTGTCACCTGAGAGTTTTGGTTTGATCTGGATGAGCAAGTCTTTCAAGGGCACAAAGGCCACAAAGGTAAATATGATGCTTGGCACCAAATTTGCAAGCGCAGACGTGCCAGTGATAGAGTCGTATAGTTCTTGGACGCCGAGCAACGTTGACTTCCGCTTTTTGCCAGACATGGGAAAGGTTGCGCAAGTATGCGAGGGTGTCGACTGGCGTCCACATGTGCTACTCGGCCATAAGTCGGAACCATAAATATGCTTGTAGTCTTTTCAAAAGTCCCTGCCCTGTCCTGTCTAAGCTTTTTTTTTTTGGACCCTGCAAGGTACTCTTTCTATCCTAAACTTGTGCACAGCGCGTACCTATGATTTGCCTTCTTTGTACACAACTAGAGGCTGTCCATGCTTCCCGAAGATATTTAGTATGTATGCCTCGAGGCCCGGTATTCTCATTGGCGTAACGTCGGTTTATGGATATATAAGACTCCTGAGCACCTAGAAACTCTCAAATCTACCGCTTCGGTCCCGCCCTTGGTAGTGAGAACTTTAGAATTTGGATGCACTTGTGCCCAGGCGCTGACCGCAGATCTGTCGCAATAGCAGAGTGGTTAGCGTTGACCGCTGTCACGCCAGGCGGTGGACCTCGAACCCCTTTTCATCTCGTCAGAAAAGCAATCAAAGTCTTTGGCAGGAGATGCTGGAGGTCTTGGGACAGGGAGCTCAGTAGGTTCGAGTAGAATATGCACCCATACACTTGCCGAAACATGTTATCCCCTTACGCGTAGGTAACCTGCTCCGACCGGCATGAACACCTTACCCAAAGTCAGTCAAACAATATCATCCCCTCATTTCCTCAGAGTTTCGCACCAGGATTGGTAAGGGGATGGTCGGCCAGGGTCAGCCCCTGATCATGACGATGGCGATGATCATAAGAAGAGGTCCGGATAGGTCCCGGATGCCCTCGCCAATCCATCTTCGTGTTCCTTGCTGCGTTCACTTTAGCCACACTTCCCGCCGTACCGGCTTGGTCCGATAAGCACCCAAATTGTGTTTTTTTGCCTGTTTGATCTTACTTGTGCCAAGGTTCACGTGAAAGGTCTCCACTTTGCTCCGGCTCGCCAAGTATGCGGTGGCTTTGGGCACCTATTCTGAAATTCACTCTCATGCCACCGACTGCGGCCACTTGTTCTCTTCATTCAGACCGAGACGCAGATTTATGAAGAAACATATCGCATAAAAGGATCCTTGAGAGGACTAATACAGCATGAGCATGAATGGAAACACAGATGACGAGTGATGGAAGAACAATGGGAAAATATGCGACTGATCAACGAGACAAATATGTAGTGTTGCGGGAGCAAAAATGGCGGAATGAATTGTCCGTGGTTGTCGGATAAACAAACGCAACGCAATGAGAAAATGCGCGGTGAGGGGAACTGAAACATGCGGTTGCAGTCTAGAAATGTGAATGCCATGGAATTGGTGAATGCAGGTGAAACAAGATGGGAATGAGAGGGGGAGCTTTTACAAACAAACGGTTACACATGCGGCCAAGAGTACGGCGAGGCTGCCTGCTGGGATCCCCAGTGAACACCGGGAGGTCCCGCATTTGCGAACGGGGCCACAGGCACACGACTAGCCTGCGATAGAGGTTGCTCCTGCCGCTGGTACGCTGGGAAGCCATGCGGTGTTAGGTCATTCTCCACCCGCTCGTGTACGCGTATGGGAGGTAGTGCCAGCGATGCGTAGGAATTAGAATTAGCGCTAGAGTAGGACTGGCCATGCGGATGGATATGCGAAGAATGCGGGTGCGAGTAATGAAACGGGGGAAGTGGGTGTACCGGACTGGCACTGGCAGACTGAACATACATAGGTTGCGGTGGGGGTGGGGGAGGAAAATATGGTGGATTTGGATAGTACACCGGTTGGTGAGATCGTAATAACGCCTTGCGCACGCGATTATCGCTCTCAGCGCTGGCGGGCGAACTCGCTAGAGCATAGTAATATAAATTCTGCAAATGTAACGTTGGTTAGACACCAATGAAGTATATCCAAATTCAAGTTAAAGCCAATACTTACCTGGGGATCAGCAGGAACACTACGCTCCTGCAAACTATACGGTGCGGCTAAGGTTTGTGGAACTTCTACTGGGTGCTTTGACCTGGGGGGAGTTAGGTGAGAAGGCGCTTCCGACCTATCCAAAGATAATTTCGCGAATGCAGACAACGGGTATCCTGATCCCGCGCTCGCCGGCCCCCTTGTTGGTCGCAAAACACTCATGTCAAGGGAGACTGGTCGCTTTGGAGGAGGTCCAGGAAGCGATGCTGAAGGAGGGGAGAAGGCAATGACAGCCGGTCGCTTCGCACCCTGCCGTGACGACATGTATGAAGTTGACTGTCCATATGTTCTTGGAATATGGGCAAACGGATTGGAAGATGCTGGCGCAACGAATGTGAAAGGGTATGGCGCTTTGAGGGATGGCAGCGGTGAGGAAGAGCGTGCCCGTTGCTGATGACCATTCACATAAGAGGCAGAATAGCGTGGGGTCGGCGCAAGCATAGGAACACCAGATGCGTGTCGTCTCGAATATTGCCATTGCTGCTCGTCCCGCTCCTTGACGGAGACTAGACCCTTCAGCAAGTTCACCCATGCCTTGTAGGTTTCCGTATTGACATATAGACGGAAGTCAACTCCAAGTAGAAATTCCCGTTCCATTTTGTTTATTTCGTTTAGCTCAATGCCGGACACGTCGGACCACGTTTTATTTGTGTATGTGTTGCTAGATACCCTAATGTCAGCATATAGTCCACCATGACATCTCAATATAACTCACTCATCAACAAATTTGTTTGCCATCATGAGAGCAACCACCGCAACTCTGAACTCGCTTCCTGGTTGACCATTCGTGAAATGATTCTCCTCCTTTAACCTATAGACGTAATGGAGAGACAAAACAATGACGGACTGGCTGACTTGTGTCGTCTGCAGCAGTTTCTGCATGAAATGGACAAATTGCGTGGAGGGCGTAAACTGGAGAGCCGCGGTAGACGCGTCACTGAGGCCAGAAGGTGGCTCAGAGGGTGATTGGGATGGACGCGAACGTCGTACGGAGCGTACACGGTGTGGCGGCGACTTGTGTGCTCCAAGCGTATTCGAGAACCATAGGTAACAAACCATCTCACAGGTCTTTTCGGCAATTGCTTGAGAAGACGGATGTGGCCCGACCCAAAACCATTGAAAGGCGGTCGCAGGAGTCGGGCTTGGGGACGATTGCACAGCCTGAACTGGTGCGGAGGGAGAGGGCGGGTTCGATGGGCCTGCTACAGGGCTTGACTCGTACGAGTCGAATGGGTCTGAGCCACTTTGTGAATGCGAGATTTCCGCGGTTGACTCGCGCCACCGAGTCGAAGATACTGTTGGACAGTGAGGAAGATGACTCGGTACTAAAAACGTCTTGGCACTTACTTGCGCTTGACGGCTGACGGTCAAAGTGTGCAATGGAAGGCAGAGACCACGTTTGGGGCGGTGAGCTTCGTGTATGAGATCTTGAAGACTTCCACCATGGTAAGAAGGAGGTTGGGAGGGGTAGTGTTGAAGATACGCTTGTCAAAGAGCTCATGATGGAGGAAGAGGTAGTGCGAGAGAGGAGGGGCGGGGCGCACGAGATCGATTTGGCCATGAAGCTGAAGAACTAGTAGAAGTAGTAGTGGAAGGATTCGGAGATGTGGAGTCAGTAGTAGTTAAGGGTGGCCAGACATGGGATATTTACATGTTCATAGTGGAAGGCGTACAGCCGAGATGCAGGCGGGGGCGGCGGGGAGACTTGACCAGGTAGAAGCGGGCAAACCAAACTAAGCTGAGATTGCATCGGGTAAAATAGAAGGTTTAAAGGGACGGATTTATCAGAATCTGATAAAATCTTTGACAGAGCTGTCTCGACCCGATATGGGGACAAGCCAGGAAATTATTAGGCGTCTATTTTATTAATATTTTGTCCCATTTCCCACACCGTAACCATCCACCCGCCGCGTGAGAGACCCAGAAGGCTTTGTCCTCCAATTTTATAAAAAATTACCCGGGAAGCGCGTGAGTAGTTCAATTATATTTTTTCGTCTCCTGTCGCTTCCTCACAGCCATTCCCCGGAATTTCGTCCCGATTCGAAACACTTCGCATCCAAGTAACAATTGATCGGGCACATAGTCTAAATTTCAATACTAGCGCTACGGCTCCTTGAACCTGAATAGTCTAACCAACCGGTAAAATAATGTCTGTCATAAGTCCGATTTGTATGGTTACAGAGAAAACATAGGGATAAATGCCGGCTTCAATACCGCTCCCTGTCAGAGGGGTATCCTTGAGGCGGATATCCATATGATGCCCCATGGCCGTACATCGTAGCACCTGTCATCCCTCCCACGATCGAGGCAGGTGCGCCATGATAGTTACTCTCCTCCTCCGAATAGTCTGCCCCTCCTACGTTTAGGAGCGGGTCCTTCACCTCCCATACAGCCGCCTTGCTTCCGACACTGAACTCGAGGTCTTCTTTTGTAATCGAGTCCCAATATTTGTAGACCATCATCACGCTCAGCAACATGCAAAGCGTGAAGAAGAACAGCCCGTCGATATAGTGCTTCACCGCGTTGCAGATCGTGGCACTGAATGCGAAAAGTACCACTTGTGCCACAGCAAAGAAGGCCAGTCCAAACAGGATGTCACCAAGCGGCCATCGGTCGTCCAGCGTTCGAATCACCAAAATGAGCTGAGATACCCCATAGATGACAACGCATATGAGCGGCCACAATATGTAGATAATCCACAGCGCTAGTGGCTTGGTAAAACTGAAACTCGCGAAGCTCTTGAAGGTGGCAATGGCGAGGAAGAATCCGATGCCGAATACAACAAGACATGCTAGACGCAGGAACTACATGGACAGGCTGTGCTCAGGACGGTCGGTCAGGTACTTTGCAAGACATGAGCACACACCCATAACGAAAGTGGTGTGCCATCTTCGGCGAATTGAAATCCGACAAAGCCGTTAATAAGCAAGCAAGTGTAAGTCGCGGCGACTAGCCCCGTATACACCGCAACAAACCACTGAAGACCTCCAGATCAGTAAGCTATATGCCGCAATGCCGAGAACATTGCGATTGACGCACGGGATAGGGTGCACTGGCTGTGGGTATCACGCCTGAATCCAGGAAGATAGCAAGAAATTCGATTAAGGCGTAGAGATAGAAAAACATGACGATCTCCTTTCGGCCTAGAAAATAGGTGTCAATCAACATACGGAACAAGTCAAAAGCTCTGCTTGAAGGGATGAACTCACCCACAGCCGTGTATTTACTCCGTATATGAAGAATCATTATGGCCGTCATCAGGATGGCAACGATATGAACGAAACAAGTTGCTGCCACGATGTTAACAGACTTTTCCACCTGAAGGGTGCGAAAGAACTCACAAGGTTGGAAAATGAGAGTAGATGAAATCTGCACATTTCTGCTGTAGCATGTGGGCTCGATACCTTGTGCAGTGCCAAGCAACGGGCAGACGATGAGGGCAGCGGTGTTGCAGATTCCATCGAAAGACCCAAAGGCAATCCCCATCGTGATCAAGGTGGTAACGTAGGGAGGAAACTGAATAGTAACGCTAGAAGGATGGGAATGTTTGGGCGCAGAGCCCGCTGTGCGTTCTAAGACGAGTGCGTTAACGAGGGCGGGATGTCGGAGTGTGAAATATTACGTTACCGTCACAGGTCATCAAGTCACCCTTCATGGTGGGGACTGACCGCGTTTGGATATTCTCACATTGGCACTAAAACCTTTTTTTGCGCGATATAGACCAAAGGTGGCTTAAGAGACCTCTTCATTTTATTGATCACCAGCGGCTGGGACGCAGTCCGTGGTAGCACGGGCCCGTCCGAGACACGCCAATGTTGCTGTCTGTCTCTAGACTCTAGAGTCTCGGGAGCACGCCTGAGAGCCCCCTTTTGTTCGTGTTGCAATGGTCAATGAATATCTCCGCTTCTCCACGCGGACAGGGCACCGCAATAGGTCGTTCTCCATGATAGTACCTGCTCTTTCCATTGTTGTTAATATATTTGCATCTCTCATGCAGGGATCACTCCAGCATGCAAAAGAGGGAGCTAAGCTAGACTTACAATGACCCGGGTAATAATAATGTTATTGAACAAGGGACTTGAAGCTTCTCTCCCTGAAAGGTAAGCCTGTGTTACTGGCTCGATCATTCATAGCAATTACGCCCAGACAAAAAATTTACGCCCGTAATGATTACGTAAGTCTATGCCAGCAACTAAAAGATCCGACTTACCATCAGGCATGCTGAGACGCTTGCGAGTGTTCAAATTCATTGCTTATTCTTGTGTGATTGTACCAGGTGCGCCTGATGTGTCTTCATTATACTGTATCCATTACTCAGTTGTCTTCTAGTGGCTTTTTATGCTGGGAGCAGGCTCCGAGGAACTCGGTCCTCTTCCTCCGAGGCTTCATTGCACGCCGAAGGGGGATCATTGGTCCCTGCAACCCTGCAACCGCAGGAGGGCGTAGAATGGTACGTGCCAATGGGGCAACTGTTAGTCTGAGGCGAAGCGGAATCTAAGCTGTCACATTGTGGTGCCTCACAACACAGGTTACGAGAAGAGGAGAACGTCTTGGAAGGCAAAAGGAGAGTGATTGAGCAAAAAATAGCGGAGTTGCAGGCCAGAACAAGGAACGACAATAGATGACACGGAATAGTTTCGTGGCAGGTCATGTCGATATGGGGAATTTCAGATGTTGATATTATGTAATTTTTTGGAACCTCAGATTGGTGTGTACTTCCCACATCTAGGTAAGCGTACTCAGGGGACAGCACTGATCCATCCTGATCCAGCTGGTTTTGTGCATGGCAAGGCTACCAAACTATACTTACAAGCGTGGTTCCCCAGGCCATCTTGCGATTCTTCCACGCCACTTATTGGAGTAGCTCGATTCACCTCGCGGTAGAAGGGAAACTGCCGCTGAGACGTTGGCATTCACGATAATTTGAGGCTTCTCCAGGAATTCAGTGGCTGTATGGCGACCTCCTTTTCATATTCCCATATCTTTGCGCCACAGGATGTACGGGAATGCCACAGTCTGACTGCGTGACTTCTTGGGCACGTGAATTGATGACATTCACCGTCAGATTTTTTCACTTGGACAGTACACACTGGATTGGCAAACAAGACGTGGGAAACTTGACTATGAATTTCTATCCTATTCCGCCTCGACGGTCCATTTTGATGGCTGTCAGTGCTGTTCTCCAAGATCAGCTGCTCTTGCAACCGCAGGTGATACAGACGGATGATTGATCTCTACCCACCGTTGTTTCGGCTTCTTTGTTGGCAATACGACACTACTGTACCCATCGCCTAAAACAGTCCCAGCTGCATTACTGTAAGCGAGGTGAGATTCTCTTGGTCGTTGTTGGGAGTTGGAAATTACGTGTTCCCCCCTTCTATATTACTCGAACCTCCTATCTGTTGAACACCCGTCTGTTGGGATGATGAACCCGGCGCTCAGGATTGTCATGGCCCACACTCCCGACTTGGATCTAACTCAAGCGGACGAGGCAACACCCTCATCACATCTAGATACGGCTTGGCTCTGACTTTGAATATGGCGGCGCGAGTTGTTTACACACCTTGCCCTGGCTGGTTTATGTTATTTTCCAATGTACTGATCAGCGGTATTTGTGGCGGAGACATCCGTGGATAGCATTCGAACGGTTGCCACCTGCATACGTTGTGTCGCGCTGATTTTACACTAATACCCCAAGTTTGGTAATGAAGCTAACCATCCGTCCTGGAAGAATCGTTAAAACTGTCTATGGCATCGTGGAGTTCTATGACTGTGCGCCTTCACGCTTGGGCCCTTGCTTCTCGTTCCAACACGTCGATCTGTATCCGAGTCGGAATCGGTATGAGGCAGCGAAGGGTGGCGAATTGATCCCCGTCTACTAACCTCGAACTTATGGCGCTACTTGTATATGGCAACATTGGTCTGATGACAGCTACGACTCGGGGGGAACATTTGCTGGACCAGTGATGACACACTTCTTACGCATACAACTGAGGTCACTCAATACATCGCCAGTTGTCACCATGGGGCACCAGTGGCGGTCCGGATTTAGCCACCAAGACTTGCCACTGCATAATCGAAGCTCCGTTCCATTTTCCATCGTGTATCTAACCCCAACATCTTAGCTGATGCAGATAATGATATCACCTTGGCTGAGAAGCGCAGCCATTCTTTATATTATACCTGACATCAATGTATACACTTAAGCCTGAGACGACAAGTGGTGTGAGCTCCTGGCGCATTCGGCACTGATGACTATTCAATATTAATACATGAGTGCCACATCTCATACCGGCCCAGGCCCAGCTGATGACCAGGTAATTTCCTACCGTTCTCTTCACGCGTGAGATGGAGTTGGTACTTACGAACCACTAGATCCTTTAGGCTATTCCAAGCCACAAGTATGGGTAAAGTTAACCCTGAGCGTCTGCTGAGGAACCCCACGTGTATTTTCACCCTGCCATCGATCAAGCTCGATGGCTAGAATATAGAAACCCGTTTTGGCCTTTTCATATACTTCTGCATAGACTCTTATAGTCTTATAATCTTGCCATTGGCTTCTATTAGGCTGGTTTCCTTGTCGTTGCTGCATTTTGACGAGCTAGAGTGCACCAGAGTTTGAGTCGTGAACTGGAAGTCTGAGGCCTAGCTGAGGCTTCAGTGAGATACTAGTCCATACCCACACGGTGTTGAATCACATGAGTTTTCGCGGAGCTTGCTGATATATAGACTGGCCTGCTTGTTATGGCACATATATATATCGCGTATGGGGCTCCGCCACAATGCCGCTCTAGCTGTCACGTCAGAACATGCGATTGCATGATGGCCGTCCGCCGGCCGCCGTTCAGCTCGTGGTTCCATGTTGTTTGACGTCTTACCTGTTAGTATACTGGCAGCATGAACGTGCGCAGCGTTACTGATCTATATATGGCCAACCAAGCGTTGAAGGGCACAGCTAGTACTTATATAATAGTACCCTCATGCACGATGTACTTATATATGTTCCTTATGGAGACTCCCTGACGTTGTTTCTGCACATTTTACTATTGTTATTACAGCGTAGTGCAGACACCATAATTCATACGCCCGCAATAAAGGTATATGTGCATACAAGTTGCTGTGAAGTGTCCTCTTGCCATATGCTATAGCAAACAAAACAACACATCAATACCGGTGTACCGCGTTGTCTCTGACAGTACTTGGCTCAGTAGAGTGGTATATACTTTACACAGTAGTCGGCCGGTGACCCATGCCAAATATGTTCCAGCTAGAACTCGAATGTGAGAGCTGACACGTTTAAAATTACGCGAACCTGGTATCCTCCATCACTAACTTCTCTAATGTACTGTCCATCAATGCGTCACGCCATTTACTACCTTTGTTACCATCGTCGCTACCCCTTTGTCCTTGTAGGTCTTCGTGATGTTTGGCGCTTGGAAGGGTTCGCCAAATATCGCTGACAGTGCGTTTGCTTTGAACAACGATGGCAGGCACAACGCTGTAACTCCGAATTTTGCCTGTACTAATGAGCCAGCTGATCGCTTGATCTAAAGCGCGGGAGTTGGCAAATCTGCCGTATCGGAACTGAGCAGAGGCCTCCTCACAAACAACGTAAGAAGCACTCACCCCGGTGTAGAAAGCATCCGAGCCAGTCTCTTTGCTCCTGAATGAGATATCGCGTATGCGTGTGTACATTTGGGAGCAAATGATGGATGCAGGGAAGGGGCGCCAAGTAGTGACGGATGCATCGATTCATTTGAGTGACAATGGCCTTGGTTGGGACAAATCAGGGTATGTATATGGCCACGAGAGTCATCAAGCAAGAAACAATAGGCGAAGATTACAATAGAACATAAACATGGACGAACCCAACATGACTATGTCCCAGCCGTCTGGTAACGCTGGCCACATGTCTATCAGCCTCGACGAGATATTGTACTCTAGGTCAACATCGTCTTCCAGAACGATGACTACTTCCAGCTGCAGTTTGATTATTCGACGGATGATTTTAAGGTGACCGATCCAGCAAGCGATCATGCCACGTGAAAGAATGCGCCATGGAGGAAGCGAGTCAAAATCGACTTTAGCTAGTGGCGCAGGGAATGGATCTTCCGGAGTTGCACATGAAAGGCCAAGTGTTTCTTCGTATTCATATACTCCTCGGGATATAGGCGTACTGGCAGTGTCAAGTGACGTGATAGACAAGGGGTTATCAACTGAACTTTCCCTTGAGACTGAGTCTTCTGGTGAGTGCAGTGCATTTGGAACCATTTTCCCAGAAGAAGTTTGCCTAAAAGTGTGCCTCTCCATTCTGACAGTGCGCATGACCTGATCAATACTTGCGTCTGTAGCTTCGACCCCGTCCACATAGACAAATTCGAAGTCTAACGTGTGCGCAAGTGCATCCATGGTCATGCGACGGTCGACACGACGGGGAAGAGAGAGCACAAAGACCAGAGACGCAACTCCAAGCCTTTGTGAGTTTGCATTATTCTTTGGCGGGAAACGAAAAAAGGGAGACGGCAGATCCAAGACTTGGTCAGACGAAACACGAGTGTTGGGTGGCTGGACCTGGCCCAGGTCAACAGATGCTGGGCGGTTTAGTGAACGTGAAGGCCCATCTGAAGTAAAAAGGTAGGCGAGGAATGTACAGCAGACGAGAAATGCAGACGCGCCAATGAGCACAAATCCGAAGCGTAAAGACTGTAAGTTCATTATAGGTGATCACTCTTAGGTGTTGAACATGTCGCTGATTCGGAGTTACGGAGTTGTTGCGGAGACCAATTCTAGGCAGATAACAATTGATCGTCATGAAGTTGCCCAAAAAGTCCATGGTCCAAGTCAGCATTACAGGCATGTACCTGCCTTTTATTCTTACGACTATGATAGCCAGCTTATTATTTCGTCTACGCACGCCGAGCCCTTCGAATAAGTATCGTATCATTACCATGGTATGAGGAGTACAGAATCAAGAAAAAAAAATAATCTACGATCTATGTTAAGTAGCTAGTACGCCAAAGGCAGTCTACACGGTCAATCTAAATAAGCCCTCGAACACGTCCGCCAGCCTCATTCCGCACAGCTTACGCTCCATTCGTGTCCTTCAATCCTCCCCTCCTGAATGTCCAGTATCCGGTCGTACAGTGCTTGTCCCACGGGACCAAGTCCGTTGACATCCCTTTCCCCGTTTCTCAATTCATTTTGCATCCCTTTGCCGAAGACGATGTCTCTTCCTTCCCAACCAACTCTCCAAATGCCAACAAGGATTGCTGCCGTGCCGGATCCGAAGGCTTCCAGCAGCCTGCCTTGTTTCTCCCAGGAGGTAATCTGAGACATGTATATGGTGTCTTCTCGTACATGGACATCCACATTCGAGGGAATACCAGGAAGCGGAGAGCCCTTGTTGTGATTAGCCGCCAAGGAAATGATGGAGTTTCGTGTAATCCCCGGTAAGATCGTTCCGTCAAGCAAGGGGGTGACAATGTCAATGCCTATATAATCATGTCAGTAATCGTGCGAACACGGAAAACAAAAACAGACAGACCTCCATCATCGCGTCTAACCACACACATAAAGTTCATTTGTCCGCATTCAGTCACTTTCCATTCTTTTTTACCTTCGATCTCAAAGGGCAATAGCCATAGAATTTGAGAGTAATTCTGTTTTGCGGCCTCCAGCTGAGGCTCAAAGCAAGGGGAATAATTCCCTCCGAGTTTAAATGCACCAGTACCACCCGGCCAGGCCCTGACATTCTTGGACGATGCTAAGAGAGATATCCAGTTCCTCTTGCGTGGCATCGTGAGAGACGGGGGGAATAAAGGGCAAGCAGGGGAAAGAATGACAAAAAGCGTAGCGTGTAAGGATGCTGTGAGACCAAGGGTTGGTCGGGTTCCAATGAGGGTTGGTCGAACATAAAGGCTGTAACCCGGTAAAGAGGGGATCCACCGTGCGTCGATCATGACAAGTTTCTTAATCAATGTCAGCAATGCTTCTTGATTAAATGCCTGTAGACGTCGAGCATTAGTAGAGATTGGAGATCAGTACCAATGGTCAGGATAATTACTGGTAGCGCAACTCTAGCAGCAGAACGACCCATTCTAGCCATGTTCATATCTGGGCGGAACAGACGAGGTGTTCCATCAGGTCCCAGGTACGCCTGAGCCAAGTGTCAAATTGTTGCAGCTAGAACTGAGTTTAGAGACGTACCTTCATGCCTTCAAACAGGTTAGGAGAGTAGTGAAAGCACGAACTAGCAGGGTCGAGGCTAAGGGGGCCATACGGACGAATGGCAGGGGCTGACCAGCCTGATGAAGGGTCGAATGACATTATAAGCATGTGATCCGTCATTGTCTGTCTTTTCTCAGTGATTGATGAAGATCTAGATATATATTACTTACATTGCCAAAAATTAGAGACTCTGGCTTCGGTAATGGCTTCAATGTTGAAGCACGGGTGATCGTGAGCCGTGAGACCTGCACATCGTCATAGACTTCAGGGAGGTGCTTTGGTTTGAATGACATATAACACACCTCGATGTCAGAGAGGCGAACTTGTGAGTCAACCTTGTCTGCGTTCGATTTTGGAACTGGCACAGTAGTCACGGAGACAGCACCGTTCAGGTGAGAGCCGTTCGGGTGAGAGCTGCCAACGACGCTGTTCCTGTGCGAATGGCCAGCGGCACCATTCATGTGAGATTGACCAGGCACGCCGTTCATGTTAGAGTGGCCGTTCATACGAGAGTGACCAGCGGCACCATTCATGCGAGTGATGCCAACCACGCCGTTCATGTAAGCATTCCCAACGCCATTGGTGCTTTGCATGCCATTCTGGATGGTAAAAGCAGGGGCAGTTTGGGCGGACATGTTAGTGGTCAACACCTCGTGGATTTTGAAACTCTCGGCGTACCGTTCAGCTCTATTTAAGCCAGAGTACCAGTCCACAACTGCCTACAACCGGTTGCTTGAAGTAAGCATACATTGCGAGCGGCGGTGCCGCGATGCTATACAATAAGTTTGTGCCTTTTGAAATTAAGACGTGGAATTGACAAAGGGAGACCTCGCTCACCTGTGTAATACCACTCTGACGTCCAGAATCACAAACGTGATGTCGCCACAACACGGCTATCTAATTAGGGGGCATTTGAACGCCTTGCTGGCAGTACCTTGCGCTGAGTAGTAGCGGCAAAGCCACGGTGCGGGAACAGTTGTCAAGATACCGATGGATTTCCAGATTTCAAAGCCTTGACGAGCCCAAGGGGATGCCGCGCATCATGGGCCCACGGGCAGGGTTACACTCGGGACCGGTGCAGCAAGCAACGCCGTCAGAGATGGACAGTCTGGGTCATGGTTTGAAATCCGTGATACAAGAAATGCTGGCGCCTCGCGCTGCCCGCTTATCTTTAGCCTATACTGTTGGATATTCTGTAGTCACCTCTGTGTTAGTCATTCCACCAGGGGGCGATCAGACCCTTGGCGCAAGTTAACGGACGCCACGTCGGTGCGCCACTGCGCTTCGTCGATCTTACCGTGAGAGTGCCGTGAAATAGCCTGTCTTCAAACAATAAATTAGAATACGCATAGTATTAAAAACAACAATTACGCACAAATGAAGTTGGAATCCTCCGTGAGAGAATTAGTATAGCAATCCCTATCGACCGTTATACCCGGCGTGTCGAGGTTCCATTCAGGCTAAATTTAGACTCGGAGCAGACTTTACATAGTTGCGACTGATCATGATTTGGCGCCGCCTTCAATCTTACGTCGACCAGTGCTTCGACAACGCTTGCGTAGGGCCGTGCCTGCTTATAATACGCCGAAGAGCGTATCAGACGAACGGCGTAAGAGATTGCATCTTTCTGCGATGAGTTTGACTCTACCAGCGTTCCTGTGGAAGGAGCCTTGTCCATGTGAGGCTTGCGCCCCCATTCTCCGGGCCTTATGCATCCACACATAAATTCCACACACTATTCGCAGCCACCTACAGAGTCAAACCACGTTCCAACAGCCACCTCGTATTTGCGGTGCAAGTGACTAGTAGCTGGCCGGTCGCCCCATTGACGCCGGATACCGGCTCTCTCGCTTGCGGACATTGATGTATGATGTATGAAGGGCGGGACCTGAGGAATGCTCTGGATTTCTATATAATGCTATTTGACACTCATCGCCCCCCAAATGATACTTATGCTCAGCCAAGGCTCGGGTACTCTGGGGTGTCTCGGTGACTGTGGTTTAGGAACCAACACAGCAATGAAACGGTCGATCTGCCTACTGGAGAAGGCTGATTCAGGCTAGAAAAGGCCGCCCTATATTTGCATGAACAAACGTTCTAGTCCATCCGTGAGAGTTCATGATTCATCACTGCAACGGATGGCATGATAACCCTCTAGGAAATCATGTGTGATGTATGTCAATAATCATCTCCATCGGTCCAGCCGCCCTTGTCTCTGGTGGTGGCAGCCCCGACTTTTGTCTTAGTTCGCGACTTGCGACCGCCTAACTCTTTGTAGATTTCCCGCATCTCAACCTTCCCAGGTCTATTCATTTCGCTCTCGAGCCGCCATCTCTCCTCACGTATTTCTCGCGGCGTTTGATAGCCAGACCCGAGGGATGGTGTCGAAGGACGAGAGTGTGAGGTCTCGGAGTCGCGTGCTCGGATGGTGCGGAGGTATTCGTGTCGCTGCAGAGAGGCAGGTTGAGTGGAAATAGCAGATGCCGAATGGAAGACGTAAACTGTACCCAGTTCTGCTTGGATTCCCTTCTGGTCCATTTCCCCGGCGGCAGTGTATCGTCATGGAAATTCTCCTTTCTGTACTGCTGAAACCACACTGGAGCACTCTTAAGCGCTATAGTTGATCGGACCTTTGTGTCACGTACCATAGTTTATGGTTTGACTCCTGTTCCATTTCTTACTCACTCTCGAACACCGCGCGAGATCGCGCACACAAAGCATGCCAAATATGCGCTGGCCAAGCTCGGTTGGAAATGCCTTTAGCGGATCCGTGTTATTTGGTTTTGCGAGCAAAAGAGGTCCTGGCACAGGGCGTTTGCTGGCGCCCCGTGTTGGCGATGGAGGTCGCGAAGTAGGGCGGGAACGGGAGGGTGTGCCGGGAAGAGATTGCTGGTATTCGATAGTGAGTGGCGTCAAAGTCTGACAGATTTTATCCGAACTTACAACTCCAACAATCTCATCCTCGGAGTCTTCAATAGTTGCGCTGGGTCTCAATAGGGACGCTTGTGAAAGTTTATGATTGAGGCTGTCTACTCCATGAGGCCGCAGAACGTCATGTAGGAGTGTAGAAGTCATTGCTTAAGAGATACTACTAGGTTGTTGGGTGGCAATGGCGGTGGTAAAGCCCAAGGGAGACAAGACGTCGGAGTATCCAAGCAGAACCTTGGTGACGTCATACTAAACGCCCACGTTCCATAGTACTCAATGAACGTTGGACCAAAATTTGGATTACCTACCTACCTAGTCAATCCCACCAGCTTTGCAGCTAACCAACACATTCCCTAGGGGCCAAGTACAATTTGTTCCTCATGTCCTGCTGTCGAATTTGTGAGGCCACCCCTACAAGCCACGAGTCACCATAAGGCATAACACCGCCATTATTCCTTCACTGTCTCATCTATTATTGGATCAACAACTGACGGTCCAGTAGCAGCCGAATTTCCGGTGATTTTACGTTGCTGTCTGAGACTGAAGGTGCGTCGTGTGTCACTTCTGGATCTCGCGGTCACTCATGGCAGGCATACGTAGTACATACCATATTGCATATGGACCTACATGGATAAATTATCCAGGTTCCCGCGTATGGCGTATGCTACTGTGCATGTCGCAGGCCTGTAACTTTGTTCAGGTGTGTGTAGTTTGCTAGGCCAGTTCTATTTCTACAAATGGCCAATAATCCATTGGGTTGCATGAGATACAGTAACACAGCGGTGATTAAAAGGTTTTAATGGACTTAAAACAAGTGTTTATTTGTGGGCTTAAATTTTAAAGAATAATTTCCTGTTTTGACCTGCTGGATACTTGAATATAAATATGAATATAAATTGTGTCAAGGATTCAAGATTTGGTACATGTTTAATTGCTTCAGTAAAACTCAAAGTTCTCAGGAGGGTAAAACAGGCAACTAAACATTAAATATACAAATATGGATTATAACTTCAAATTTAACTGTGGCAAATGCATAATCAGTCCAAAAAGTTTTACCATACAATTGGCATTTTAACAAGAAAGTTCAAGTTTTATTTTATGTTTATACAATTGGATTACTTGTTAAATTATGTTACACTATTTAACCAATTGCCTGCTCAACACCCACTGACTGCCCACTGTGTTAAGACCAGGGTCTACATGTGGGACCTTGGAGTGAGCCTGTACCGAGCTTGGGCCAAGGATGGTAGGGGTAAGGGTGGGGCTGTCAGGGTTCACTGGTTTGATTTCCAAAGTCTTGGTTCTCCAAGTTTCTAGATCTTCTATCACTTTCTATGAGTTTCTATCTCCCCTGATTATGTAAGCATTGCCAGCACAGTGATAAGGTTGTAGCCTGTGTGGTGGCATCTCCTCAGCTTGATCTCTGAGGATATCCACTGCACAGGCAAGTCCCCATGTATTGTATCTATTGTTGGTAGCACTATAGACTGAGGATATCCACTGCACAGTTGGTCATTATCCTGTATCAGCTCTTATCTCCTTGAGTATCTTTAGATTGTGGCTTCGTCACCAGTATTGCCCTCACAGAAGATCAAGCTCAATAGGACAACCCCACACACTCTTCCAATAACAGCTCCACCCTTTTCACATGGCAGACCAACTCCCAGATACTTATTGGGACCAATTAGGCAACCATAGGCCCTTCCTGCAAAGCCTCCTATTGGGTCAAGCACAGCAACTGCAACAGCTTCAACTGCAGAACCAAGAGCTGCAGAATCAATGTCTATAACAACTTGGCCCATGCTACATCAGCTGCTGCAATTACTGCTGCCCAACACATCACACCTCCTAATGCCACTCCTTCTACTTACTCAATTAAAGCAGCAGAACCAGAGAAGTTTAAGGGAGATTGTGCAGAGATGGAGGGGTTTATCAGGTCTATCAGGTTGTCAATTGCCATCCAACCAACATCTTCCCAGATGATCACACCAAGATCCTCTATACACTCTCCTTCATGAACAGAGGCTCTGCTGAAGTATGGGCACAGAACCAGGCGCAGGCAGTAATCAGTGGCACCTCTTCAACCTCCTTTGACAACTTCATTAAACAGGTTGAGGAAGCCTTTGGGGACCCAGATCATACCAGGACTGCTCACACCAAATTACATGATCTCAAGATAACTACCAGAATATCAGCAGATGAATACACAGCTCAGTTTGAGCTTTTGGAAGAAAGGATGGGTTTCAATGAAGAAGCATAAGAGGATGCCTATGCCCAAGGCTCCCAGCAGTCATTCTTGACAAATATATGCCCAGCCCTCACTTCCTGTCAAGCTTAAGGCATGGAAGGAAGCAGCCTGCCAGATTGATCGTAACCACCATTGTCTTTTGGAGATTAGAAAGGCACAAACATCTCATACACCCAACCACTTTCCATTGACATGAGTGTATATGACCCCTGCCAATACTCCGGCTGTCACAACAACATCTACCAATGCAGTACCCATGGATATTGACTCATCCTGTCACTGCATTGAGACCCAAACCTACTACAACTGTAAGAAACGTGGGCATATTTCACCAGACTGCCCTGAACTTCACAAGCCATGAGTCTATGCAAATCTCACAGAGGCAGACATTGCATCAATTGTCTCTCAATCTGTTGCAGCAGCAATATATATGCACAAGCACAAGGTGGACACCCCTGCCCAGGAAGAAGGAAAGGGTTTTTAGGCCAGTTGGCGGTGAAAGACATGCCCTGCTTGACAAATAGGTTCTCAGTTCTTGAAACATGTACCATAGGGACCATGGGTGATATGATACATCTGTCCTCTACCCCAGATCAAACTGAAACCAAACCAGCCATGCCAAAAGCCACTCCTATCTCTCCGATGGTTGATGAAAAACTCCCACTCCCTCTCTATGTCTGTACTGCTGACCTTTGCTGATGCATCAAGGTGCCTCTCAAGGTCCACTCCATTGACGCAGGTCACCCACTTGCAATTGACTCTCTCCTTGATAGTGGCACTACAGGGATGTTCATTGATGTTGAGTTTGTAAGGGAGAACAGGCTTCAGACTCATCCTCTGCCTTGTGTGATCCTTGTCTATGACATTGATGGCACACTGAATAAAGCAGGGTCAATTAAGGAAGAGGTTGACCTTATCTGCACCTTTGGGGATCATACAGAATGTGCCACATTCTCTGTCACAAGTTTGGGATGACTTGCCATCATTCTTGGTCACACATAACTTGTTGAACACAACCCAGAAGTTAACTGGTGCACGGGGGATGTGAAGATGACATGCTGTCCCAATTCATGTGGAGCCAGACCCGCTGTCAGAGGACCCCTGATTGGGACTGTTTCAGAGGAGAGTGAAGATTCAAGAGGCACTGCAACACAACACACTTGTGGCCTACTTGAGGAAGGGGATAGAACCTTTGTCATATTCGTGGACAAAGAATCTGAGATGGTTGGTGCAAGTACAACAGTTTCCCAGCAGCTTGCTGAGCAGGCAGGCAAGTCAGCACAGGTCAAATCCTTTGAAGATCTCGTCCCTAAGCTATACCAGGAGTTCAAGGATGTGTTCTCTAAGGAGTCATTTGACCAACTGCCCACTTGGAAGCGCTGGGACCATGTGATTGAGCTTACACCAGGTGCACAACCCTTTAGCACAAAGGTCTACCCGATGTCTCTGGTTGAGCAAGGGGAACTGGATCATTTCTTTGAAGAGAACCTGAAGAGCCATTGCATATGCCTTTCCAAGTCACCTATGGCATCCCTAGTCTTCTTTGTGAAGAAAAAGGATGGCAGTCTCAGATTTGTGCAGGACTATTGCAAGCTCAACAATATAATGATCAAGAATGCCTATCCTCTACCCTGTAAGGGCAACACTCAAATCTGTGGAGAATGTATCACACAGCTAGCAGGGAGTGTTGTGATAAAGAAAATATGAAATTATTACAAAAATATTTCTATCATTTTATTCCTAGTCCTAGAAGACTAATGCAGAACATGGATGAGTTATTTGGATTTTATCTACAGGATAAAAAGTCTATAACATTTTAGAAAGTGTTGGACCATTCACCGGCCCTTTAACGCCCACTACATCACCGGATCGAGACCGGATTGTGGATCAGATCACATATGTCATTACCCCGCATGACCACTAGATCGGATCGCTTACATAAGCACCAAACCTTCGGTGGAACAGGTATAACAAAATATATTGTTACAGCATGGAGATTGCTGTATGGAGACTTTGGAACCTATGGAAATTAGAAGGAGTGATGTATCACATATACTCACTCAATTGGATACTCACAAAACAGGTCCAGAAAATAGTAATCTATATTAAAGGTTTTTCACAAGCTTATTCTGTTTTATTTTCTTCCATCCTTTTACCTATTAATTGCCATCGTGATTCATTAGAAGTATTCTGCCCCAAACATCCTAGGTAGTATCCCTGTTTATCCAATGTTTCAACATGAGCAGGGGAATATTTGCTCCACCCTGACTGTATGCATCCATCCCTGTAATTCATTTCTGCCTCATCTGTCATTTCCCTTCGAAGATATTTTTAGAATAGTTCTAGTATAAATATTCCAATAGTTCCTAGATGAAACCAGTGCCAAAATATCACCCTGAACTTTTATCTTGCGCAAAACCCATACATTTACTTGTTAAAATCACCAAGAAAATATTTCCTGATCTCTACTCACTGTTTCTGGCAGCTTCAAAGTATCATAGAAATTGTTTAGTCATCATTACAGTTTCAGCCCCTTGAAACCGAACACCTTTACATTCAAAATTGCCTGAGGGATGTATATTTTTGTTATCTGACATCACTGAGCCGAACTCCTGGTTTGTTCCTGAGGCCAAATGTTACCCCACACCATGTGATCCCCTGTGTCATCAACATGTGTGCCTCATTTGGTGCCATGTCGACAAGGCACAACAAAAAAAAAATATTGCTTTCACCAAAATATTATTTTTATATTGATTATATCTTAAAAGAGGGGAAATCTGAAGTTATAATCATTATTAAATACAATATAAGGAGAGTCCTACCTAGCAGAGGGGAAATCCGAAGAGAAAAGGCTAAGGATCCCCAACTACTAGCAGGTAATTATATACTACATACTACTGTGGAGATGTCATGCACAGACCAACCTCTGTGGAGCTTTGCTCTACAGAGTAAGGGGATTCAGGCATGGGAAAGCAGAAAGTGCAGATCTTTGACAGCAGTCAATGGTCCGCTTTGAGGGTTAAAAATAGCACATAGAAGAGCAGATCTTAGACAGCAATCAATGGTCTGCTTTAGGGCATTTCCAGAGGGAGGAGGATGGTGGGCTAGCAATGGAATGTGGTGGGTCCACACACATACTCTGAGGAAATATTGTGGACTATTGGTCCAAGGCTACAGACCACTAAATGGAGTTATGGTGGATCATGGGTTTGGGACCATGGATTGCCAAATGGGGTTCCCCTGACATTACCCCTTCTCCTGAGTGCTGTGTCCTTGAAGCATGGGACATGAGTGAGTGGAAGGCAGTAGAGTGGATCCAGCATGGGGCACCAGGGTGATTTCGGTAGAACTCATGGACTTTGGTTGGTGCCAAGACGTCACCTTCTGTAACCCACATATTCTCCTCATACCCATACCCTTCCCATTTGACCAGGAACTGCAGGTGGCCTCTTATGAGATGGCTAGGATTTTCTCCACAATGTAGTGTTCTTCACCATCAACCATCTCTGGTGGAGGTGGGGGTTGCACTCTCCACCCAGGAATGGGGTCTGCTGGTGCTGGTAGGAGCTTGACAATGTTAAAGACAGGGTGAAGCCTTGGAAGTGGGGAGGCGGAGACAGTAGGCATTCTGCCCCACTTTCCGTTGGACAACATATGGCCCAAGATAATGGTGGGCAAGCTTCTGTGATGGGTGCATTGTCTTAATGTTGCTTGCATCCAGGAGGACACAATTGTGGGTTTTCAGTTCGGGGGTGGGGATCTGCCATCAGTTGTAATACCAAGCCATGTCATCCTTTGCTTTGGCAAGTGCAGCCCGAGCTTCTGTAAGGGATGTCTCCATGTGATCCTTGAACTCATTCACTGATTCCACATGGGAGACAGGCTGGTTGGGTTCAAAGCCCATCCATGGGTGGTGGCCTGTGTCTAGCATGAAGGGGGTCTGTTGTGTAGCAGAGTGGATGTGGTTGTTGTATTGTGTTAGATCCCTGAGATCTAACACTGAGACTCTGAACCTTCGGACCTCTGAACTCCGAAGTAACTATTATATTCTGTTTTAGTTCTTGTTGTTCACCTCTTAAAGTATAATCCTCATTCACAACCCAAAGTAGAATACTTGTACCTCACTCAATCTGAACCTCCGACCCTATTCCGAACTCTGATCATTATTTGACCCTTATATCCTTCTTGTTCTACATTTATGTCTTTCTTGTTATATGTTCTTAGGATACAATTAGGATATGAGGTATTAATAGTCCTCCAATCTTGTATCTGTTCTTTAGTTCAAATATTGACTTATTTCCTTGTTACCAACCTCCAGTCTTCTCACATCACTATCTCCGTAGTTAGATACTACTAGTGATACTTCTGAAGTTCAAACCTCCGAGTAACCTCCAAACCTCCAAACCTCCAATCTCTGAAATTAGGGACCAAACGATAGTAGGTGGCGCAACCCATAAGTTGAAGCCAAGTCCCTACTCCCCTTGTATTGCTTTGAAGTCTGACCTCCGAGTCCCCGACCTCTGAAGTTCTGGGTAACTGTTTTGGAACCCTTCAAGACTTTGGTGTTATTGCTAACACTTCAATCTATCAGAACGTGTCGTATATGAGACTAATAGAATACTAGCAC